>CM049371.1:26734496-26763670 GCA_026937815.1 Etheostoma perlongum | reverse complement strand
ACACAATGCACCAATAATGTTGTGCAATATAATGTTCATATATATAGTTGGGCATTTAGCCTTGACATGCTGTTAAGAGCTAATGTTAGCAGAAATAAGCTAATTTAACTAAGTTAAAGTTTCACTAAAGAACAATAGACTGTTGTTGACTCGTGTATTCTCCTAGATAATTAATGAAGTACAGTTACATGCTAGGGTGCATAGATATTTAACTTTGAGGGCCTCAAAGGGAAATTGATGATTTTTTCTTTCTTTCAGAAATAAGAGTGCTGAGAGCCACGAGGCATGTTCACCCCCCAATGCCCCAGAAGTAAGTAATAGTAATAGTTCTTTTCTTTTGCTATCTATTGTGCAACATTAAACTTTTATCAGACTTGTTTTGAACAACTAAGTAAAGGTAATAATGCATTTTAAAATAAATGTGTAAATAAAAAGTGCTGTTCATTTATCCTTTTTCTCTATACCTTAAATATGATACATTTCTCACTATTACAATGTGTTTTTCCATCCAGCAACAGTCTGGATCATTGGAGACAACTAGACCAAGACCAAGGGGAACAACCTTGGCATTGAAGATGTCTGGGGTGGTCTGTGGTGGAAGGCTTTCTCCCTTTCTTTTTTCCCATCCCTACACTGTGGCGGGAATGATGTTAAGGCTGTCAACCTTTTTATATAGGAATGAAGGAGGACCTTTCTACTGGATTAACAATGTGGCACTAGAGATTCAACTACTTCTTTCTATTATGTAGACATGTCTTGTGACAGTTAAGTTTGCCTTTACCTTAACCCACAGCAATGTTTTATGTGTGAAATTTACACCTAATTGTAAAAAGGTGAACTACATTATTTAATTCAATTTTCAACATAATCTTAGAAATATTGACAGTGTTTGTGGTTTATGTAATTTTTTTAAGTTAATGCTTATTTCAATGGGAAATAAAAGATCTTTCTGTTGTTTTTTTGAAGTAACTATAGGAACATACAGTATTGTAGTCATACAAGACGTTGGTAATTTGATATTGAAGTGTTATTGAAAATGCACTAGGTGTTGTTTAATCTGTGTAGGATTATTGTAAATTCATTATAACAAAAGTAAAATAACAAATTGCAAAGGAATAAAATAACTTAATCAATGTTTAAATGAAATGCACCTGATATTTACTGCACTGACATTTTTAAAGTATGAAATCTAAAAACCATACAAGGACATGCAATGTCAAGATCTAATTTAACTTTAAATACAATAAAACATACATACAATAAAATATATAAATGATATGCCTAATAAATACTTCTGAAGTGGTAACAGTTTAATATTTAGGTTTGAATGGTTAACAGAATCCAAATGCAGACAGAACGCAGAGCCAGAGGTGTGAATTAACAAGTTTATTTAAAATATCAAATCCTGAAGGGGAATAGCAAGTCCAGGTTTCCAGGGTGAACAGGTCCAGTGATTTCCGGGAAGGAGCGAGTTCGTCAGAGGACAGTAAGCTGGCTAGTGGTGGGGTCCAGTGGTGGTGGTTCTGGTCCAGTGGATGGCAGGAGTGAAACAGGAGTCAGGTTCCAGCTAAGGCACAAGAGAAAGGATAAGGACAGGCAAATACACAAATAACACAACAGATAGCAAAGTTAATTTTGGTAATAAACAGCCAGTAAATATAGATTGTAAATGTAACGTGACTCATCTTAAAACAGACTAATGTGCCGACAGAAGGTCCTCAAATAGATTAGCAGACACAACTAAGTGGAAGAAAGACATCAGTGTAACAGCATCAACAACTGTGGTTAATAACTCCTGCTACAGAATGCTTGTTAGGTACATTTACAGTCAGAAATAATGTATTTAGATTTTTTTTTTAGAAAATGTCTTACATAGTGACGCTCCAATATTGAACCTGGTGCATTTTATACAATATAGTTGCAGAACTGAAGATTTTTCAAGATCGAACATTAGCGTAACTTTACAATACTATATATGCTTTTTCATGAGCGACATTTAATTGCTAAAACTAACTTTCTGGCCCACTGCCCCACTGGAGACTTCTGTCTCTGAGTCGACGGGTAACGTTGCCCCTTTCCGCAGTATATTGAGTCAAAAGGCAGTCTTTCCGCTAGTCCGTGTGAATGCGCCAAACGAAACTCAGATGTGAGGGGTTATTTCAAAATCACGCTGTCCCTAAATGATCTAATTCTGTGCAAATAGGGTTTATAAATTTGCACTATAACGTTAGCTATATCAGGCTTTGATTTTATTAGCAATAACGATTGAACGATTAGCACTAATAACACGTGTTGTAAACATATCACCGGCAAGACCGTTGTGCATACCTACTACGACTGGAACATTAAACATATTTTAATACGTTTATATAGACTGGCCTGCATAACATTATTAATTACCCATTAGCTTGGTTAGCAAGGTGCAATCTAGCTAGCTAGCTAACTTATATTAATTGGGAAGCTGTTGGCAAAACAAAAAGTAATGTTACTTACCGGACTTAACTTCCGATTCCTTTGAGTGTATTACTTACAATAACTATTAGCCAACCAAAGTGCCACAGTCACACGATGAAAAAAGCGTGGTCAACCCACAAAATGAAGTTCACGTGCTATGGGTAAGCTTTGCTAAACACTCTGACATGATTGACAGGCCGATAACTGTCAATCACATCATTGCCACGCCCAAAACACACCCTGCTTTATCTCCCGATTTTAAAATCAACAATACCATAATTAAAAAAGGGACATTATTCTGTGTTGCAGAAGACTTAAAACTAGCAATCGAAACCATAAACTCTTCATGAAGATGTTTACTGAGGAAATAAATCAAGTAAGAAGTGGGTCATTTTGCCATAGACGTCTATAGAAACCGACCTCTTTTTTGCAACCCGTGTGTCGCCCCCTGCTGGAATTTAGATAAAATAAATTAAGGTACCGCCCATAGACTATATTTACGATCCATGGTACTGCTGCATTTGCAGCACTTTGCCTAAACTGATGCTCTGTCCATTAATATTATAAGTATATGGGTTTATGGCTAGCTTAATGCTAACCACTGTTGCTGATAGCGACATTTGGATTTTTGGTTTAGCCCCATGGTACCAATCCCATGCATGACTTATGTCAATTTTATTAAGGCAGACAAAGGCCTGCCGTGGGTTTTTTTCACTGGTCAATTTTGAGATTTTGGTATATTTGTCTTCAAATAAGTATATATTTCTTATGATAGTTTCTTACTTAGGTAATATTTTTAATGAAATATTGCTGGTAACAGAATATTTTTACACACACACACAAAGACAGAAGCTGTATTATTTCTCTGATATGTGCCACCAGACTCAGATGTATGCAGAGCGTGCTGTAACAGTGATATTTTGAATACAATGAATGAGATTACATAGGTTAAAAGATATTTTAAAATGTGCAAGTTAAAATGCTGTAATTCATTGCACTGCTTGGTTAAAAATATGGTTAATTATTCCTTTGAGTTAAAATACTCTATGATCAATAGATCTGTAATCCATTGCTCGGACCTTTTCACATACATTGGGTTTAAAAGATTTATAGGATGAAAAGACGATTTGTGTTTAAAATACTGTCTAATACACCTATAAGACTTTGGGAAAAATGCACTGAAATTACATGTGGAAGTATTTCATAGGGCTGTAGTCAAGACCACCTTTGTCGAGTCCAAGACAAGTCCGAGTCCAAAGAGGTTCGAGTTTGAGTCAAGACCGAGTCCAAAGAGGTTTGAGTCCGAGTCAAGACCAAGTCCAAGACAGAAAAAAAGGTATTATGCATGACAGTATCAAGATAATCAATTTGGGTTATTTGTTGATAGAAAAGCAAAAACAGTGTCAGAACAATCAGGATTTATGAATATAGCTATTCCCCTTGATATTATATGGTGATAACTCATAATAGACACTACTGCTACAGTAGGTACTAGTACTGAGCATTTGAACAACTAAATTACAACATAGCTTCACCCAGATGTAGTGTAGAAATGAAGTGACCAGTATTACAGAGTGTACCCCTATGGTTGGTTTATGGCTTCCCTAAAAATATTGTATTCTATTGTTATTTGGACGTGGGTTAATAGGAAATACATGTATTTTCAGAAAACATTCAAGTTTGATTAAACAACAATGAGTGTAATTTAACATATGTTCGTTTTATTTGAGACAAATTGCAGAATTTTAAACTAAATCCATCAGGAAGAAGTTGTTTAGGGAACACACACACACACACACACACACACAGCTGGCTCGGCAACGTTGGCTAATGTCCGCTTCGCTAGCATACAAACGGGCTAACTCTAGCCAGTTAGCTTTTTTATAACATAACAAAAACCCACCCATGTCGTAAGAGCAAAGCTTATTTCATGTAATAAAATGATGGCTCAAAAGGAGCACTAACGCCACAGGTCTTATGTTGACAACGTAGACGTAGATATAGCAAACTCCGGCAGCCGTAATATTTTCCTAGTAAGCTAGGCTAACGCTGGTGCGCTAACGTTAGCAAACATTGGCGTATTAGCGTTAGCTTGTCTAAACTTGTAAAAAGCCGAACAATATCCCCACCTGAACTGTGTTTTACTTTCCCTCAATATTATCATCAACATAATAAAGACACCTGGACTAGGTTGAGACAAAAAGCCATATTTGGCAAGACCAGTGGTCGAGTCCAAGACAAGTCAGAGTCCAAATACTACTCTCCCAAAACTCTTTAGATTAGGCAATGAGGGAAATCTATTCTTCAATCAAGGCCTTTCCCCCACCACAAGGTAAAATAGACAAAAGACACAGCATCATGTATGCATGTGTTATATCACAGCCTTTCCCAGTAATGTTTGGCCCTCATCCTCTGCCCCACCCTACTGCATTTACTCTTTGGGAAAATAAAGACTATTTCTTCATTTTAAGAAAACATTGAATTAATTATTTACAGTTACATTTTAGAGATGCAAAGAGGTTTAGAGAAGCACAAGGCCCTCCGGTGTTTTGTTGGGGAATAAATCTCTTTAAATGCATGTGGCACTTATTCATGTGAATCATATCAATCAATTATTTGAATGAATTTATAAACCCCTGACTTCATATAGCTCAGATGTGTTTCATCAGATTTCTGCTCATGTTTACAACTTTGTGCACATTGAAAATATAACTCAACAATACAACTTTTTCAAAAACAGGGAGTGCTCTTAAACCCCTCATCGTCTCTAAAAGCACAATTAGTCAATCAAGAGTGGCTCAACAGGTAGATCTATAGAAAAACTTATCTTTCAGAAATTTGACCAACTGGGTTTGACACGTTAGCGTGAGAAATCGGGGGGTGTGGCGAATGTGTGAAACCAGTCAAATGCGTGTCTCATGGCCAATGCGTGAGACTTAGCAGTGGATGGCTATTTAATTGCTATAGTTATTTGTCCTTTTCCTCTTGTGCACCTTGTTTTCTTTCTCTATTTTCTATTCTGTTTCCCTTCCAGTTCTGCTTCAGGGTTTACAGAAATGACTGAGACACAGTTTCCATCATAATCTCCTCTGCCTGGGCCAGGCCACGCTTGGCTGACACTGGGACTGTGTGTTTGCTCTAGGTAATGAGAGTAATTGAAAAGAGTGCCACGTATGAAGTGTCTCAACAGCTTGTGTGTGTGTGCATGCATATATTTCGGTCTGCTGATAAAGGTTCCTGGCAAAGGTGAAGGCATGACAAAAAGACATTGAGTATGTTTACATTCACATTCATATTCCACTTTTATTCTGAATATGATTAAGTTCATGTAAACAACATATTCTGTTATATACTAATAAGGCCTTTTTCGAATGTAGTATTTTCCGATTAAGACATCTTTGATATGTCGGTATCATTAGGGTTTTAGAAGCTTTCTTTGGACATGTATACAGCACATTTAGAATATGTGTCTTAAGCCCGGTTGAGACCATAGATTTGCAATGAGACAGTGTATATCATATAACGCTACCTTGCTTTCAGGCGGTCGTTCATGCTCCGTCTAAGGTGTTTGCCAATCAGAGAGCTTGTTCCCATACTAATTAGGGCCCAAGCGCCAACAGCAGCAATGGCAAATTTGGTCTGTGCCATCTTAAGGCGTTAAATATGAAAAGTTATTAAAAAGAAAAATAGCCGTCATAGGGCATGGCGTGGGCGGGGCAGCCATTTTGTGCGTTTTGCCATTCAATGAGGAAGTGGGGTTTAACTTGTGTATATTGTCCAATTGGCTCAAAACGTTTCAGGATTCATATAAGTCCAACCCTGACGATATTTACACAGCAATATTGGCTCAAAGTCATAACGCTCCCTAGGAGGCAACAGGAAGTAGGTCTAAAAGTCAAGGTGCTATACTTTAACAAACTCCTACAGATTTCATCCAATAGATTCCAAATTTGGTCTGTAGCATCCCAACCTTAAAGCCCATGTTGCAGGTTAACCACCACTGTTGATTATTGGGTACAAAAAGCACTCAAGATATGTATATCATTTTTTAAAAATGTCTCCAAATAGTGTTAAAAGTTAGTTTTTGGTCATTTATGGTGTTCACAGGTTTATGAAGTCAATTCGGCGATGGCGTCACAATGGGGGAGAAGTCTCAGCCTGGCACTAGAACTTCGGTGACTGACTGGGATGTGGAAGAAGAGTAAAAAGGCCAGCAGCCGAATAATTACGAACCTGCCAGGCGTGAGAGGGCAAATGAGGAATTGTCAAGATTGTGGGGAAGTCTCCTTCATTTATCTCCTTCATTTATCTCATTTAGCAACGCAGCAGTACATACACTGACTTTACTTTTTTACTGTCAGTGAATAACACAGAGTGAGCGTCAACATTTTCTTTTGATCTAGTGACTGTGATCATGTCGTTAGTTCAGATAAGTACTAGTACACTTATCTAGATATAGGAATAGAAGGCATCCCCTTTGTGTTATTTCTAAGTGTTTAACTCTTCCTCGGTGAAAACGTGTCACTGTTTGGCCGGTGATGTGTGTGGTGGCGAAGCTGCGGTGGAGAGCGGGTGAAAGTGAGCCTCCGGTCGGGCTTCGCCCAGCGATCAGCTTGATCTGAAGATGCATAAATCCGTTTGTGAGATTTCCAGACAGGATCATGGTCCTCCCAACCAGCACCTAACCAGTATTGTAATTGTTTATATTTACTTTACCATTCCTTTTTAGACAGTGTTGAGCTAAATCCTGCTCCATTTTCAGGGTTCATTCAATTAGTAGTCAAAATCTCAGATGTTGAAATGTGAATCCATTTTATTACATAGGATATTGTTAGACAAAGTTACCTGGATCAAGCTGTCGCAGCTCTCCCCTTCCTTTGTCTGACTCTTTGGCTCTCAGACCCCCAGTATTATCTCACAAAGGGTGGGGTCTTGTGCTTATTCCTTATCTTTTTTGATTGGGATGTGACTGAGGGTTTATGACCCTCCGGGACTTGCAAAAGCAAAAGAGCAGTGGGCCATAAAAGGGTGACTGAAACCGGTGAGACAGGATGTCTCTAACATCATCAATTTAGCTTCTGACACATTTGTAGAGCTGGGTTATAACAAAATGTACCAGGATATCTTATAATATAAAGCAGAAGTATTCAAAACAACTTAATGTAACAAACAACAAACTATATACTTATAAAAACAAACTTAATGCATGACCACCATGTCTTCATTTATGTTGAAATAATGCTTTTACCTTTTGCTTGAATGTATAATGCAAATCACACACTATGTTTAAGCACATATAACATTTGAAATTCCAACAACAGTCATATAAAAGGCTCCTTATCCCTAAACAAGCAAAGTTCACTGCATACAGACAAGCTGTAAAAAACTAGGGATGAGCGAGTACAGCATTATCTGTATCTGTATCTGTATCTGTTTACCACATGAATTATCTGTATCCGTATCCGTACTCGGACTGGGCGGGCCTAACCCGGAAGTGGGTCGGGTTGTCTTGAAATGGGCGGGGTTTTAACCGGTATGTTATTTTAAGCATGCAATTGATATGGGTTGATCCGAAATTGTTATATTTATTGCTGATTAGAAAACTATTTACATGACAGCATCAAGCTTCAGATCAATGGTGTTGTCATGGTAACAAACAAACTATATACACAGAACGTTTGCAACAATGAATACAACACATGCGGTTGCAATTATGAAGTAAAATGTAATGAACAAGAGTTTTCATACTCAATATAACTCTTTTTTTTAACTTTACATTTTTTTTTTTATGATCAGTGTAAATTTTATTTTCACACCAGGTGTGTGTGTGTGTGTGTGAGTAAGAGAGAGACACAGAGAGAGAGAGAGAGAGGGGGAGGGAGTTGACAGTTAAAAAAAAAAAACTCTGATGGCAGAGACGCAACGGGAGTCGCATTTAAACCAAGCAACATGTCTGAAACCCCACGTTCACCAGAAATCTACTGGCTACTATGGAAGTACTACAAACCGAAGTTAAAAAACAAACCTGAAGCTGAAGAAACCCTAAACGTTAACGGAACAGACCCGCGGACCTGATTGACTGACAGAGCAGGAGAGAGAGAGAGAGAGAGAGAGAGGCCGAGGGAGCGCAGTTCTCCGTGTTCTGTGTGTGTGTGTGTGTGTGTGTGTGTGTGTGTGTAGGCAGATGGGGGGCGCTGTGACTATCACAGAACGCAGCGGCCAGTTGAGGAGTTTTATTCAATCCGAGCACGGATATTGACTCGTATTACTCGTATAATACTGCTACTCGGCAAAAAGTGCTTTTATCCGCACCGGATACTGTTTCAGCCGAGTACTGCTCATCCCTAGTAAAAACGTTTCTGACAGTATCAAGACAATCATTATGGGCTGTTATAGCCATTCCCATTGATGTCATAATCTAAAGAACACAGAATAAGATATGGTGATACCTCATAATAGCAGTGTTGAATTATATTGTTAATAGGACGTGGGTTAATAGGAAAGACATGTATTTTCAGAAAACATTAAAGTTTGGTTAAACAGCAATGAACAGAGTGTAATTTAACATATGTTAGAACATTATTTGAGAACAAAGCGCATCATTTTAAAAATAAATCCATATGGACGTTTTAAGGAAGGAGCAGGTTGGAGCAAAATCAATATTTTACGGATTACGATTAGCTCCATAGAACTCCATAAAACATTTTCACAGTATACTCAACAGTACACGAATTTGTACACCGTTGTGTCCTTCAAAAGTTTTTTTTAAAGCTTGTCCGAGTCCATTGTCTGTGAGGTTGAAACATCCACAGCAGTCCAGGCTTTGGATGAATCCTGAAGTTCAGACTTGGTCTTAAACTGAGAATCTGAACTTTATTCCCCTGGTCTGCAGACTGCTCGCCGCAGATGTAGCTTGGCTTCCACACCGATGGTGGTAAGACGTATGCCCCTCCAGGCCGCGCACACTGGGGCTACTTTTCATTTAACGTAACGTCATATCTGAAAATAATGTCCAGGATCTCCGGGAAAATAAACGATATGCGTGTCTCCATTTCAAACATCAACGCTGTCGTGTTTAGCTTACCAAAACTCTACTGCTGAAGTTGCTGGCTGGCTACGCAACGTTAGCTATATCTGCTAGCATCCGTACAGGCTAACTATAGCCAGTTGCTCAGTGACTCACTGCTTCCTCGTGACAAAAAGTAATTTTGATAGCTAAAACAATGCGCAAGTTATGAGGACAAACTTTCTTTAAGTGGGTGTCGAAACAGGAACAGTTGTATCTTGGCCATGGCAATTCAATGGACGCATAACTTAACACAGTTGTTCCTTATGGGCCATTGAGGCTCTGTGCTCAATATGGCGTCAATCTGCCTTAAGATGGCACTGTTTCGATTTTTTAAATTAATTAGCAAATTTGCTAAATGCAAAACCTACTTTTGTAACTCCTCCTAGAGCAGGAGTCCCATCTGCACAAACATTTGTAAGTAGACTCAGTGGACCCTCATGTCTAGATATCAAAAGAATTTTGATATGCAAAATTTGTGCAATTTGTGCATTCCTATAGAGGGCTGTCAAAACAGGAAGTTGTGTATCTTGCCAAGATTTTGAATGAATCGGCAATTAGACGGCCCTGTTAGAGATCAGTGTAAAGTGCACTTTTTCTGCCTCTGTCTGTCCTTTTGTGATGAAAGATGACATTGCATGTATGACCTTATGTGCTTCTCATACGCAATAGTGCTGCTGGGGTTTAATGTGCTGGGTAATGTCATTTTTCCCCTCTGTGCGCTACATTAAAATCAATGCGAGGTTGTCGATATGACTAGGTAAGATTAATGTAAATTGTTGTGCCCAAATTGTTGTTTATTTATTTGAGGGAACACCGCCTTTCCCTGCCATTTTTATTGGTTTGCTTTTGTGTCTGAAGTTTCCGTGAAGCTTGCGCAGAGATCAACTGCGCATCTGGGTTATAGGTTTCCAGGTTGAGGTTACAAACAGGTTGAGAATTGTATGGTGTGTGGATTGTGTGAATAGGGATGCATTACATACAAGATCTGGCAACTGGTAAACATTAGACAAACATATTGGGCCGATTATTTGTAAGGGAGTTTGGGCCATGCAAATTACGGGAGTCTCCCGGGAGAAATAACAAACTGGGTCTGAGAGAAACCTGGGAAAAACGGGAGTGTTAGCAGGTATGTGCTATTGTCTGACAATCATCAGCTGATTGCTAACAATACAGAGATAACGCTCGCAGCTGTAGATTTACAACTTGTTTGGATCACACATCTTACACTAAAATCTTCTACTGTGTCAGCCAAGCCCCCCTCCCCAAAACAGAAGCTAACCCCGGTACAGGGCATGGATGTATGGGTACAGAGCCAGGCAGCGTGATGGAGATAACCATAGGACAGAGAACACTACAGGAGGGCTTTCACTGGCGAACCAATAGCTGCTGGTTACTACATAGTACATACACAGGAAAACCATAAGCAGGAAGACGTGTGGGTTAATCTGTATTATTGACACTGGAATGTCTCAACAGCTGTGTGATTCAATTGACTGTAAAAAAAGTTTGCCACTTTACTCGAACCAAAGTTTAAAACACCTGTTCATGTATTGCTTCTTTATTTTTAAGATTATTTTATGGGGCTTTTTCCCCTTTATTATAGTGATAGTGGATAGACTGGAAAGGTGGAGAGAGATGGGGGATGACACACAGCAGAGGGCAGCAGGTCAGACTTGAACCCTGATCGGTATGGGACACAGATAACTTGGGTCAAACGCTCTTACTGGGTGAGCTAGAGGTCACCCCATGTACATTGCCTTGCGAAGTATTCGTCCCCCTTGAACTTTTCAACCTTTTGACACATTTCAGGCTTAATATATATATTAATTAACCTTGTGGACCGCTGGTAGCGAGCAAAAGAGGTTGGATCTTCCCATTGTATTATTTTTACATACAGACAACTTTGTTTACCACGTTTGTTATTGCATTTTGCTATTTGTTCTTGTGTAAAACAGCAGCCAGTTTCAGAGACAGATTGATATTCGTCTCCATCGGTTCCAAAAAGACAGCAGACAGCTGCCAGTAGGGTATCGCCGACGGCCTCCAGAGGAATATCGCCTTTGTGCTCGGCCACCAGAGGGGTATCGCCGCCGCAGCCATCATTCCGAGAGGCTTTGTCCTCGCCACCGGTCGCCTCAGAACCCTCGACATCCTATGTGGCTGCCAGAGGGATTCTGCCTTCGCAATCCTGCTCGACCTCCAGAGGGGTACCGCCTACGCTGCCCTGCTCAGCTGCCTGAGGGGCTCTACCTTCGCTGGCCTGTTGGGCCGCCTGAGGGGCTCTTCCTTCGCCAACCAGTTCAGCCACCAGAAAGGTCCATCTTCGCTGCTGTCCACAGCACTCCAGTTCTTGAGTGCCCACTGGCCCCAGTGCCCATTGCTCCTGTTCCCTAATGCCTACCGTTCCATGGCCCCATGGACTTTTTGTTTTTGTTGGGTGGCAAGTTGGGTCTATTTTCTGAGGAGGCTGAGGTCCTTCAACATCTGCAGGGACGATGCTGAGGATGTTTGAGTCTGTGGTGACCAGTGCTATCCTGTTTGCAGTTGCATGCTAGGGTAGCAGGACGCCAACAGACTCACCAAACTGATCCGCAAGGCCAGTGCCGTTGTGGGGGTGGAGCTGGACTCTCTTGTCGGTGGTGTCAGAGAGTAGGACGCTGTCCAAACTACATGCCATCTTGGACAATGTCTCGCACCTTCTCCATGGCTTGCTGCTCAATCATTGGAGCACTTTCAGTAATAGACTCAGTCTCCCAAAATGCACCACAGAGCGCCACAGGAGTCATTCCTGCCTGTGGCCATCAAACTTTATAACTCCTCCCTCTAAGTGTCTGACACACAGATAATATTGTCCAGTTTCAACCTCACTAAGTGTCTGTTTTGTGCAATAACACTGGCCTGAAATGTGTGCAATACTCAAATGCTACTATTATTATTATTAGGGCCCGAGCAGTGGCTGGGGCACCACCGGTGTCCTAGCACGAAGTGCAAGGAACCTATTGTTTTTCTAGGGATTATTATTGGGGCCCGAGCACCATCAATCAAACCCAACACACACACACACACACAGACTGAGCGATATACACACACACACATAGACAGACGCACACACACTTAACAAAAAAGTGTGAAATAAGTGAAAACATGTCTTATATTCTAGTTTCTTCAGAGTACCCCCCCCTCTTTGCTTTTTTGATAGTGCTGCAAACCCTTGGTGTTCTCTCAATGAGCTTCATGAGGTATTAAATAGACCCTTTTTTTTTTAAGTAAATAATTCTGCATGTGTTCATCATAGTTTTGATGAGTTCAGTGATAATCTACAATGTAAATGGTCATGAAAATAAAGGAAACTCATTGAATCTTTTGACCTGTACTCTACACCCACACACACACACACACACACACACACAGACAGAAGCACACACACAGAGAGACCCACTCTGATGAAGGAGAAAGTGGCTGTAACTACAGTGTACGTTGTCGTATCTGCTTGAAATTTCCCACAATCTGTACACCCACACACACACACACACAGACAGAAGCACACACACACACACAGACAGAAGCACACACACACACACAGAGAGACACACTCTGATGAAGGAGAAAGTGGCTGTAACTAGGGGTGGGCGGATCGATCTAAATATCGATAGTATCGATGCCAATGCTGGTATTGGTATTTGATCGATACAACTGTAATTGAATCGATATTTTAATTTAGTTATCTCTCCTCTACGTTCACTATACTTTGCTTGTGTCTTCCACATTCCTGAGCAAACGCCGCTTTCACATCTTGGAACATTGCTCCTCCTCCCCCTCCTGCTCCTCTGCTGTGATTCGTTGTTGTGTCGTCACGTGACTCACTGACACAACGCGCAGAGGAGCAGCGAGACTGATAGAACATTGAATGAGAGATCAGGGTGGCCGAGAGCAAGAGAAGTGTTGTGTGGAGCTATTTTACGGCACTAAATGATAATACTGCAACTTGTGATACGTGTAAAAAGAGCATTCGATACTGTGGCAACACTACAAACCTATACAAACACTTAAAAACACATGACAAGGAAAATGCTGATCTACAAAAACGAAGAAATGAGGAGGGAAATCAATCCACTTCCAGACCCCCGGCACAGAGACAGAGTTTGTTGGGAGAGTCATTTCAGAGAGGCAGAGAATACCCAGGTAGCTTGTAAGAGTAGGCTAATATTATGTTAGTCATGTCATATCGCGTCTTGTGCATTAGTTAGTGTGATTGCTCAAGAATAAGACATCGCGAAGCTGAGAGCAACCTGACAAATTTTAATTAATTTAGACCTGGGCTGTATTCACTTATCACGCGCGCCCCCTCTAACATTAAAATACACTTGTGCAACTTGTGTTCTCTTTATTTCATTTGATTTTAAAACCAGAAAAAAGGGAGACATTTGTTATTCTTTAGGCTATTTATTTATTTATTTATTTTTTAAAAAGGCTGTAAAATTTGGTTTGTATTCATTCTACAGTGCCTAATAACTAATAATTTTTTGCACTTCAATACATTAATACAAAAATATTGCCTAAAGAATTGATCATTCATTCACCTCAGAAATAATGAAATGCTCTCCCCTACACAAAAGTATTTTTTAAGTAAAAAGTATCGTATTGGTATCGGTATCGGCAATACGGACCCTATATGTATTTGGTATCGGATCGATACCAAATTTTGCAGTATCGCCCACCACTAGCTGTAACTACAGTGTACGTTGTCGTATCTGCTTGAAATTTCCCACAATCACCAAGAGTCCAGGCCTGAGGACATCTAGAGGCCAATATGGACTTTTGGAGACAGCGCCACCAACTGGCAACAGGAAATCAGCCTAATATGACAAACATCATCCGATTTACATGAAACTTAGAATGTGTGGTCTACATGTGATACTGAGCTGGCCCCTATACTTTAACCACGCCCACTCACACCGGCCACGCCCCCGTCCGTAACATTTGAACCGTTTAAGCTACAGTCGTGTGTAAGATGTCAATGAACTCAGCAGAGAGTTCCTTCTTCATTGGTGATGCTTTGACCCGCCCCCTGGGATTTGGCCATGCCCCCTCCACAGATAATGAACTGTATGACGTAGAGTCTTACAGCAGGGACTTCCATCTTCATTGGTGACGATTTGCAGTGTCTGAGTGCCGCGCAAATTCACTGCCGCAAAGATTGGCCTCTGCCAGTACCCCCGAACTGCGAAGAGGCGAGGGCCCGTCATCACTGCTTGCAGTTTTAATTATTATTATTACTTTTCACCATTGCAACTCCTTAATTGGGTCAATGACGTATAAGGATTTTCAAGAGGCAAATTTTAAAATATAATAAACAATAGTTTCTATTGTATTTTTTCGAACATACACAGTGTCAGTTATGCATGAATCTATGTTTAACATGTTTATTAAGTGATTTTAGTATTTTTTCACGCACATGAATTGGCCATGACCATAAAAAATGTCATGTGGTGCGACTGTGAAAAACCTTAAATTAAATAAATTCTTAGAATCATGATGGGAATATTTACTCAAGTTCTGAGTAATATGAAGTGTATAAAATCAAAATGTTGGCATTAATTTAGATTTTTTATTGTTATTTATATTTTCTGTTGTTTTCCAATACAACAGTCACCTTCTTGTATGACATTAGCGTACTACTTTTTCCTGTAATATGTATGAAATGAATAAAAATATCTAAAGAATACATTTTATCCAAGTATACAATGTTAGTTTTTACAATTTCAGTCAATGAATTCATATATTATATTTCTATTTACTGAAAATTACATCTATTACTGGTCGCACCACATGATGCATGGTCGCACTAAATGACAGGAAATCCTCATTAGGTTGGCATTAAAAATACCTTTTATTTTCCAATTAACAATAATTCCAATAAATTGCATGCTAAATATTTAGTGAAATCATGTTTTATTCCAGTTTCATTCATTCAAAACATTTTGATTACATTTTCATTCTTTTATATCATTTCAATGACCATAACGTTTAGGTCTTTTTCACAACAATGCTTCATTTCCATTTAATTTCAACTGTACTTTACATTGTCATAAATTACAAACTGCTACAATGGAACATATTCATTGTGGGCAACACCCCTCCCCCCCATTTCATTTAATTTCACAAATTGTCATATTATCTAATATTATGCCATTTTTTAAAATCACAGCCACCTTATGAACTTCACTCGTGAACTTATGACCCAAAGGGTTCAAGAAACAAGAATATCAACACACCAGTAGAAAACATTAAACTGGTCCTATTGATTCTGTTAATCATGTTCCTGCTTAACCCCAGCTGCTTTGGAATTTCAGTCGCCTTCCTATTTCATTTCATATCACAACATTGTCATATTCATTTTTCTAATATGCCATTTTAAAAATCACAACCATCTTATGAACTTCACTTGTGAACTTAGGACCCAAAAGGTTCAAGGAGCAAGGATATAAGCAGAACACTAGAAAACATAAAACTGTTATTGATCATGTTATTGATCAGCTGCTTTGGAACTTTTCCCAATCTTCCTTTCTCAACTTGGAGAAGCGAGCGGTTGCTGGCTCAGGCTCTGATATTATTGCCTGGATATCATGCCTAAAGTAAAAGATGGCATCAACGGTTTGTGGCCACATGAATACATTTTTATCCCCTGACTGATGCATGGCATTAACTTTGACCTCTTCTCCCACAACTTCTAGGACTTGGCCTACATATGGCAGTTCATCATAGGTCACAATTACAAATTTGCCATCTAAGTCTTGAAGACTCTCCTGCTCTGACATCTATGGCATAGGGCTACTATCCACTTTTGTTTTAATGTAATGTAAAAAAATGTATTACCTACACAGATAATAAATAGTATTACTTTTAATTTAATCAATTTAATGTTTCATATCAATTCATTGTTTTTCCACATTTGAGAACAAACCTTTCTCTTCTCCTGGCAAGGTACGCTGCTCTTGCTGCAGGGTCTGAATTGACATGCTCCCTGTGGCGCGCAGACTTATCTTTGCTTGACAGTGGCATCTGTTAAAAAATAAATTAATTAAATATTAAAAACAAAGTTATGTTGGTAAAAAGACATGTCGTCACTTATTTTGTATGTATTTTTCTCAGTATACTTCATTAAGCCCTTTCTCCCTAAAATGCTAAAATAAAACCAAGATAAAACTAGATAAATAGATAAAGTCTGCTCTACATATTCCTAAAATTAATCAATTGTTTGTATAAATCATGAAAATAACACAAAAATGTAAATTTGTACAGTATATTAATCATTGGAAGTAATCTACAATAGTTGCACCACATGATATTCGGTTGCACCACATGATATTTTTACATTCTGTCAAGATTTCTAGGGCTAGCATTAGCCACAAAACTAGCTAGTTTCTCACTTAAGGTCACCTTGAAGTATATTACCAAAATATACATTTGTAAATAACACTACTTTATTGTTTTCTTTTTGAGGTCATACCGCATGACATCCAAATATGGAAACTGCATACCAGCACTTACAAACATTACTTTAAAAAAAAGGAGAGAGGGCTACAGACCTGCTTGCTTCTTCCATGTGCTCTCTGCTAACTGGTGAATGATGCAGATTCCTGTCTCTGAGTGGAATTCAAAAAAAAAGTCCCGAAATAGGAATTTCTTGATGGTCGCGCCACATGATATTTCATAAAAGAGACAGGTTCGGACAATATTTGTTTGCATGCTATGGGGGAAATATCTGTTCAACACATCTGAAATTTCATATGGGATTACAAAACACATTAGAAAATATGCCAAAAGGGAGAAAAAATAAATTTAGGAAGATTTTGAATAATTTTAAAGATGTTTAAAAACCAACAGTTATGGTCGGACGGTCGCACCACATGACATTTTAACCCTTTAAGCACAAAAAACATATGTAATTCCAAATTATTTTTTAAATTAACATATGGTTTCATGGAGGGGACTGATTTTACTAAAACATGGTGAATTATTATGAAATTTTGAACTTTTAAGCTCAAGAAACTACAATCGGACAGAAAATGTAGGCGTCACGTCATTGACCCAATTATGTAAATACTGTATCATAACATTCCTTTAACTATGTAAATACCTTATGTTTTTTTATTTATATTTCTACTCTTACATTTCTACTATTTGTGCAAATGCAACACTGAATTTCCCTTTGGGGTTCAATAAAGTATTTCTGATTCTGATTTGAAAGCCAGAGTTTTACTACTACATTCACTATAAAAACACTATAAAAGGACAATTGAAAATGATAATCCACTACAGGTAATATATCTGTAGTATAATACTAGTCTGTCATAAAAAAACAAATGTTTTCTTAAAGGCATAATCTCTCAATGTAGTCAATAATCACCCAAAATAAGTTTAAAACACCAGAAAAGCCAAGAATAAAAACCTTTTACTTCCAGAGTAATTGTTAGGTCTTTTATACACAGATGTACACTAGAACAGAAAGTCAAAACAGGGCTTTATCTTCAAATGGGATCAAATAAAAAAACAGGTATGAGTTGACCACACAAACATGATCATTTTAAGACCAAGCCATACACAAAGTATCAAATATATTAAAGAATAACAACTCATTACGCCTGGATGAATGAAATAAATAGTTTTTTTTATTAAACAGAGTGACACAACAACGTGTGTACCTAACTAGAACAAAGAGAAGGAACAGGGATGACTATTGTACTGTTCTCGCTGAGGTGTAACAACTCCAACTAAACAGTGAGCTAAACTCTCTCTATTCATGAACACGAAGAAATCCTTAATTCCTTATATGCAGATTTATTTCCTTCATGTTGTGCTGAATCCATACACATGCGATAGTGATGAGAGACGAGAGAGTAAAACTAGGAAACAAACAGCAAAATATTGTAATTAGCTAAGCCAACTAGTTTTCATTAACATTCCTTTTACAACATTAAATCAATATGCTTAAAAGTTAACTCAGAACAAAGATTATATACATACAAGCGATGCTTCTGCTGGGAAGTTAACGGGCAGGATGCATTTTCCCTGGCGCATCGACTGCAATTCTCACACGTTTCTAGCGTGGTGAATTCTAACGTGGTGAATTCTAGCGTGATTTCATACTTCCGGTTTTAGCTCAGTAAACAAACGTCAAAATAAGAGTGCATAAAACTACTTCCTGTTTAGCTCGCTAAACAAATGTCAAAATAAGAGCCTGCATTAAACTGAAAGTATGCCACATTAAATGCATAAAAATTTAACTTGAATGCCAGTAATTTCTTGGACTTTTTCAAAACAAAAATAGACTCAATCCACTCTTCCTTTCCTGGTTCCTCAACACTACCCACCCCAACTGTCCACTCACAGCTTGCAGTCTCCCAGCCCCTACACTGCTTTCCAGAAATCTCCCACCAAGAGGTTGAGAAGATCATCAAATGGATGAAACCCACCACCTGTGCCCTTGACCCCTTTCCTACAGCTCTAGTCAAAGCAAACACCACTGTAATAAATTGCCTCCAGTCTGGCAATGTTCCATCTGCCCTTAAAACTGCCATAATCAGACCACTTCTGAAAAAACCCACCCTTGATCCAGATACACTTACAAATTACAGGCCCATTTCCAATCTCTCATTCCGCTCCAAAGTACTGGAAAAAGTTGTTGCCGCACACCTCCAGGACCACCTCAAGCATAACAACCTTTAAGCTCACCTTACCTCCTCATGCTCCTCGATCTGTCTGCTGCTTTTGACACTGTGGATCACGGCTTACTCCTCAGCCGGCTACACCAAGCCACTGGACTCACTGACACTGCTCTGAACTGGTTTAAATCATACCTCACTGACAGAACAGAGTACATTTCACTTGGAAGCGCAAGGTCCCGGCAACACACAGTCACCTGCGGAGTCCCCCAGGGGTCAGTCCTTGGCCCTATCCTCTTCATCATTTACATCCTCCCCCTCGGCCACGTCATCAGTCGCCATGGAGTCTCATTTCACTGTTATGCTGATGACACACAACTGTACATGAAATATGACTCACAACCCACTGCGGCAACAGCATCATCGTCTTCAACACTCACCACCTGTCTGGAGGAGATAAAAGTGTGGATGAAACACAATTTTCTCCAGTTAAACAGCTCCAAAACCGAGGCAATCCTTGTTGGCACCTAACATCAAGTCCAGTCATCCTCCATAACCGGTATAACTATCTCTGGTCAAGACATTCCCCTCTCCACAATAGTCACCAATCTTGGTGTAAGATTTGATCCACAACTCACCTTTGAAGCCCATATCAAAAACCTCTGCAAGATCTGCTATCATCTCAGAAATATTGTAAAACTCCGTTCTACACTCACTTTAGCTGATGCTGAAAAACTGGTCCACGCCTTTGTCTCCTCCAGACTTGATTACTGTAACGCACTTCTCATCGGAATCCCTAACAAGGGTCTCCAGAAACTGCAATATGTTCAGAATAGTGCTGCAAGGATCCTGATGAGAGTGCGAAAGTACGACCACATCACACCCATTCTCCACTCACTTCACTGGCTTCCCGTTTCTGCTAGGATTGAATATAAGGTCTCAATTCTCACCCACCAATGCCCCACCCTACCTGAAAGAACTACTCATCCCTCTCACTACAACACGATCCTTCCGCTCAAAAAACTCCAACCGCCTCCTACTCCCCAGAACTAAGCTCAGCACCATGGGTGATCGTGCATTCTGCTCTGCCGCTCCTCGGACTTGGAATGCCGTCCCTGACCATCTGAGGGCACCACAGACTATTGACAAAAGGACTAAAAACATTTATTTTTAGCAGAACTTATGAGTTTTAACCTTGCACAAAAATGTCGTCGCACTATTTATAGATATTTTAAACTGATGTTTTTTACCTTGCTTTTATGATCTTACCTGTAGCACTTTGAGATTTGTTTAAATGTAAAGTGCATTACAAATAAAATGTATTATTATTATTATTAAGGGAAGAACAACTATTGTGTGTGTGTGTATAATATATATATCTATCGGATAACGTCTTGAAGATAAGTCAAATAAAGATAAGTATATGCATCATGAAAGGGCCTCTAATATAATATAGAGAGTTGGCAATTCAAAAGAGGGAGCTATTTAATTAATTTACCCCTGGAGATACCTTCACAGCTGGTGAAGTCGAGCTAACAAACTAGCAGGCAATTGGTTGTCTAACAAGTTAAAAATATATATATAATTATGCTGTGCACATACAAATAAAGATCATTATATTCATCATAAAGGGCCTCTGATAAAATATAGTCAGTTGCCAATTCAAAAGAGGTAACTATTGAATCAACTTACTTCAGAAGTTACTCAATGGTCAGCAATGGAAATGAATCATCCAACGCCGTAGAATGGATGTTTGGAACTATGCAAGGCTGCATACCCCGCAAGTAGGTGGCAAAAAGCGTACAACAGAGTCCAATGGGACTGTTGCCACTTTGTCTTTCTCTATCACTCTGGTCTTGGTGTTCCCCTTGTTCGTTGTCAGATCATTGTTAGTGTTACTGTTTGTTTGTGTGCTCCTGTTCAGCATTGTATGGTCCCTGTGGCTTCCTTGTTCCTATTTTTGGATATCCTTTTCTCTGTGGACTTTCCTGGGATTTTGGCCTTTGTTTGTTGCCTCCCTCAGTGTTGGGCTACTTGTGATGTTTTCTTCATTTTTGCATTTTTGCCTTGTGGTATGTACCCTTTTTTTGTTGTTGTTAAAGCCTGACTGCCTGCCATTGTCTCCACATTTGTGTCCTCAATTCTCTACAACCGTAACACCACCTCAATTTGCCGTGATTGTTATTGTGAGTTGAAAAACTGTTTAACTTTAACTTTGTACTATGTCTTAATTATAGAAGATCTTGAAAAATCCATGACATGTTTCACAGCTTTTATGTCAAATGTGTCACTTTCTGGATTCAATGAAACAAGTGCACTTGCATACCTGTGTCCAGTTGTTGTTTCCATAACAACATACTTGTCCATATTCCTTTTGCTTTTTTTCTTCGTTTGTGGGCCGTGCTGAAAACTGTTGCTGTATCCCACACTTTTTACAGTTTTTGCCCGAATAGTTTACAGACCCCCAGACGGTACCTAGATAACACATGAGAGAGGTGTGCAACAGGAAGGGATGAGGGGGAAAATGGATGGATGAAGGAGAGGGAAAGGGAGGGTGGCTTAAACATTCAGAGCCACTAGGCTGGCAGCGCACAGTATATGTAGGTTTATCTGGTAATTAGAGGTGTGGTTTAGTTGTGGCCCTGCTCTCGAACCTAAATTAACAAATTAACTTCATATATATGAGAAACTGGTCAAGATCATCTTGCGCAGTAAGCCTGCAACCTTTTTTTTGTTGTTGAATGATTGTAGAATGACTGACACGGTGGCAAGATGTCCAATCTATCTCTGTTCTAGAAGGTGTTTAAGATGCATACCCTTATAGTGCACAGCAACTGTGGCTTTTTTACAGAATTTGTAGAGGGCATTATGCATGAAAAAAGTCAATTTCAGCTGTCTCGTAGCCATTGCTTGTACTATAAGTGAATCTGGTGGTTAGACAGTGTATATATTGTATCTCACATTCTAGTCTCCTTTGCAGTAGCTTTTGGACACCACCATGCTTCCCAGACATCAGAGCAGCCCCATCAAATACCTGGCTTAGAATCTTTGTTGTGTCTAAACTAACTTTATCTAGCTCTCCCAAAAATAATGTCTGTTATTGTTTGTGCGTCACCTTTGTCAGCTGTTGGTTAACAGGTGCTTTGTGACCTCATGTGACTCATTTACAACCTGTATAACAAGGAATGTATTTTCACATCGGGGTCACGGTATCCATCTACTTTCAAACTATCGCCTAAGTAATGCTTGTTTCTGCAGAACTAACTCTTCGACTGTGTTCAATATCCCAGTAGATAAAGGTGTACACAACCTCCCTAATTGAAACTCAGCTCTGGGAGCTGCAGATGCATCTTGAAATCAATTCTGGGGGAACAGTGAGAGAATTCTTCTCACCTGTTTTACGCCTTTTTAAGGTAAAGCATCTCTTCACAGTCTTCAAAGCCCTAGATAGATTTGTTCTCCGCGGCTGCTGATAATTGAATTGGATTTGCTGTATGAGCTGATACAGTAGCTGTATGGAGGTATTGATCCCTGCTCACAGCAGTCCATTTCTTTCTACAGGGAGTTTTTTCTTGCTGCAGAATTTAGAGTGTAAAATGTTGTAGTTTTCACAGGTTTTTCCTTATGTTATCCTTATCACATAGTCATACATTCATTTTAAGAGTAAAGTAAGGAAAGCAAGCAAAGAAACGACTAAAGTCAAGAGAGCACAAACAGAAGGCTATTCTCAATTGTTATCTTCATCTGATCAATCAAATACACATGAAGCTGTCAAAACTGGCCAAACAAGACATTTGAATGTTCCTTCTTAAAGAACAGAGGTTCCAACTATTGGAATCTTTTTTTGCACATTATGTCCATAGGAGGGTGAACATACAACAAGATACATTTACTATCTTTAACATAAATGTCTTTTTTTTAAAGACTATTTTTTGGGCTTTGCTGTCTTTAATGGACCGGACAGCTAGGTGAGAAAGGGAGAAGACATGCAGGAAATCATCACAGGTCAGTCTCAAACCCTGGACTACAGCGTCAAGGCATAAACCTATGTATATGGGTGCCTGCCCTACCAACTGAGCCAACTAGGCCCCAACATAAATACGTCTTAAAATATCTGCATTCCCTCACATTACAAAATAAACAAATTAATAATTTCCTTTACAATAAAACTCCAGTGTTGCCAATTTGCTAACTTTTTAGACCGTCTTAGCGAATTTATTTCCAAAAAACGACTAGCGACAAATTAGCAGCTTCAGACCATCAGAAGAAAAACAAGATATGTTATATTGTAATTTATGTAATTAATATACCATATAATCAATAATATAATAAAAGTAGAGGGAGGCAGGCGAGTACAGCCCGATCAGGTTCCTGTCCTTAACCTTAGTTATGCTGGTATAGTTCTAGACTGCCGGGAGATTTCCTTCCTTTGACACACTGAGCTGTTTTCTCCTCTCCCTTTCCATTTGTGTCTATCCTGTCCCAGAAATGTTTGTTACTAACCTAGTTCTGGGGAGTTTACTCCAGCATATTTCCATGGATTAGGATGGCACCAAGATTTTGGTTTCACCTGTTGCCGTGGTCCTCCTGCACTACATCCTGCTGCGTCCTGCGGGGACCTGCTGCGTCCTGAGGGGCCCTACTGTGTCCAGCTACGTCTAGCTATGCCCTGCTGTGCCACGCTACATACTGTAACACCTACAGCGCCCTGCTATGACATGAACGACTACTTCTACCATTTGTACTGTTCCATTTTCTTTATTGTGACTGTTATTGCCACTGTTCATCACACCCCCAACCGGTCGTCAGACAGCACCTACCAAGAGCCTGGGTCTGTCCGAGGTTTCTTCCTAAAAGGGAGGTTTTCCTCGCTACTGTCGCACTTAATGCTTGCTCTTGGGGGAATTTTTTGGACATTAAAATTATAGAGTGTGGTCTAGACCTACTCTATCTGTAAAGTGTCTCAAGATAACTGTTGTTATGATTTTATACTATAAATAAAATTGAATTGAATGTCCATGTGTTACACAACGGTGCTAGTAGTGTACAGAAGTTCAGTTTTATTCCTTCACAGTAGGATTTATTACACAGCGAGTTCAAGAGTTTACTACCGCGAACACACACACTGTGTTACTTTTTTTTATCCCCCGGCCTCGACTACCCCCTGAAAACGTGTCTTCTTCTATCATATCTTGCAGTATCTTGTAACAACAAATCACTACACAGGTAGCCAACATTTCTTCACCCTACTGGCAGGGTGAAGAAATGCATAACTTATCATAAAACTGATGTCTCAATGCATTACTAAACAGAATACAGATAAATTATGTGTTATGTGCAAACCAAACAAAATACTTTCAACAGGGGTATTTCAAGGTGCTACACATGCATGCTGCACAGAGTAATCACAGTGCACAGCTCTTCTGCCAACAGCACGAGGTCTCTCTCCCTCTAGTCTTGCACTGTGAGCAGCAGGCAGTCAGCTGTCAACCACTGAGCTTTATGTAAATGATACGTGATGGCGTTTTAGCAACTATTGGAGCTAGTGCTAGTTACTTTCATTGTAAAAGAGGTGGCAGCGCTGCCTCTGCGCCATGGTTGGTGTTAGACTAGTCCTGCTTTGTCAGACCTTCCTTTATAGAGGTCTAGCTTGTCCATACAGCATTCCAAAAAATGTGCTCTGGTTTATTGGCATTTTAATCAGGAGAGACTTCATTGCAGATATGCAAAACTTTGTTAGTAAGCTACATATGAACAATATAAAATGTACAACAATATGAAATGTACAGAGTATTTGGAGATTAGACTCCATTGTATAAAATATGCTTAAAAGGGTTAGGGAAACCCAAACATATCCCCCGATGGAGTCTAGTCACTGGTGGTGAGGTTAAGGAGCACGAAGACCAGAACGAAGGAACCAACAGATCGGACAACCGGAAGAAGACCCGTGTGCTAAGATGACTGGAGGAAGAAGGGGAGGAGGAGGAGGGTTGCACTCTTGATAACTGACAGCCGCAGAGAAGAGAAAGATTTAAAGCAGGGATGTCCCGCTGTGATTGGCTTGTGAACACATGGCCGATAAGCCTCAAAACAGCTGATCAGTTTAGTATATAAATAATAAAGTTAATGAAGTCTTCCTGAAAGAATTTACGCTCAGCTTTGTTGCAGATATGCAAAACTTTATTAGTAAGCTATATATGAACAATATGAAATGTACAACAATATGAAGTCTTTGGAGTCTTTGGAGATTAGACTCCACCATATAAAAATCCTCTGCCATTTAGGCAGGTGGCAAAATAAGAAAAAGGCTAAATTGATATTGGCAATTCGGTCTGGCACAACACTCAGCAAACAACCATAGGGAATTTACTCAATGCTTTCATGCCTCATGGTAATTAAGGCCACCAATAAGCAATATTATTAACCTCTCCATATATATACATATATGAATGATAGAACGACCAATCATATTACTCTATTATATGTACAATAATTACGGAGCATAACATAACCCCACCACCAGTTAGATGCATGCTTACCATAAGTTATGGTTTGAAGGGTCTCTGGTTTGTGAGAACGTCACTGACGTCAGGACAAATACATGATGAGTAGTCAGAGGATGCCCATCAAATTGTTGTAAAGAAGTACTTGGGACACCTTGATTTGCAGCAGTAGCAGCAGCCTCTACTCTAAATGAATGACCTAAGAGAAGAAACTAAGCTTAGATGAAAACTAGCTTTAATAAAAATCAATCTACACGTATCTATGCTGAGTATCTATGAGTTTCATAGAGCACGCTCCATTCAGAGGTCTGTTTAACCATGCTGCAATAAAAGACCCAGGTTAAACAAGCTGCAGTGAAGAGGACGGGGTAAACATGCTGGTATGATGCGTTCTAGTTGCCCACACTGCAATGACATTGCACATGATGAGATCCGGTAGAATTGCAGCAATATGATATTCCTGCTGCAAAAATGCAATACTGTTGAATCTAATCCAGAGATGAAAACCCTTTCATCCTGTTGCAAACATGAATTTGCATTAAACATTATGATAATATAATACATTTTCTGTTTTATTTTGAAGAATTTCTGTTCCCCCCTTTTCATTCCTGTTTTTTATTTTTTATTTTCCCACCTTTGTGATTACCTGTCCCCGCCTTAATGTGTTGGACCTGTGTCTCATTGTCTCCCCTGTCTTGTGTATTTGAGTTCAGTCTTCCCCTTACTCCCGTGCAAGATCGCCTGCTTCCCTGTGTTCAGCTTTAAGCGGTTTTCCCTGTGTCTTGTTATTCTATTTGCTGTTGTTTCCCTGTATTTTGACCATTTCCTGTATTCTTGATTTCCCTTGCCTTCCAGTTTGGACACTGTTGCTGTAAGTTTATTAAGCTTGCTAAATAAATAACTTTATAAAATAAACTTTTGCTTTTTACATACCTGATTTGTGTATTGTGGGTCCATCCTTCTATCTGGGTGATAAACATGGGCCTAGAGAGTCAATGAGGCTGGGGGAAAATTGGATAAAGTGTGTAATTGCAGGGATGAAAATAGTAAAGGTGGTTAACAGTGTTATTTCTGCAGATGTTATTTAACTAACCATAATGAACAGAAAACACAATTTAAGCTACAAACAAATGTTGCCATAATTACATTACATGTGATTTAGCTGACACTTTTATCCAAAGCAACTTACAATTGCTATGTATCAGAGGTTGCATGCCTCTGGAGCAAGTAGGGGTTAAGGGCCACATTGGTGGATGTATCACAGTGGGAATTGAACCCAGAGGTTCCCCACCAAAGGCATGTGTCACATCCACTGCTCCATCACCACCCACCCATAACACAAATTTCCAGCCAGCCTTCCACCTGCACCTTTAGGTAAGTAAAAATAGAAACACAATTTTCATGCTAGGTTGCTGGAGATGAAGCTGGTCCTCCACAGGGATCAGCTTGATGCTGCCACACTGGATAATAAGGACACCTGGAACTGCTCCTCTGCAAGGGGTGGGAAGGAAGAAAGGGGAGAAGACAAGTTAATGATCCCCACTGTGACTATGGGAAAGAAAAAAATAAATGAGTGTAATAAATGCTTCAGATCATGAAAAATATAAAGTTAGTTATATGTTTATGTTGACAATACTGTCATGTCACATCTGTAGGATAAAAGAGAGCCTAAGGGCTCCTGCACACCGTCTGTGTGGCGTGAGCGTGGCATTTCTGTTTGGTGTCAGTAGCGCAGCGTTTTTTTTTCACACCAGAAACGTGGCTGACTGTCTGACGTGACTGTTTCCCATTGATAAAATGAAATAATAGCGTGTTTTTTAACTTTATTTTGTCAATTTTTTTGTGTTTGTACATTTGTTTACACATTTTGATATATATTTATATTTCAATTCCCTTTCCTGAGATAATAAAGTCCATGTCATTGTTTTATCAGAATCCAGGACAGAACAGATTTTGCTAGAGCCTATATTGTAACAACTTACTTAAATCACCTAGCCTACCTGAAGTTGGACTGTCACTCAGATGAGACACTACTTTTTATCTATTGTAGCCTATGCTATCTCTCGATTACACACATATTACTACGGAATGTAAAAATAGTATTTGTTGTTTTTTCAGTCCCAGTTGATAACAGAAGAAAAAACTCTTCTTCTGTTAAGAATTCTCCAGAGGAGAAACAATCACTACATTTATGAGCATTAAAGCTGCAGTAGGTAGTTTTGAGGAAACGTGGACTTAGCCTAAAAATTTGAACAAGCACACCTTACAGGCTCCTCCCCTTGCTCTCTGCTGCGCTGCAGCCCCCTCCACAGCTCCTCGAGCCTGCCGTGAACGCGCAGGCTAGTAAGCAGGGCCACCGATGCTTTCCACACAATACAGGGATTTATTCTGAGGAGGGTTTAGCTGTTGTGTGCTGTGCTTTTAAAACTTTATGTAAAAAAAATACTTATTTAAAATATTTCTATTAAAAGTTTTGTAAATATTTTTCAATAAAAAGGGATTAAAAAATGTTTATGTAATCGCTTATTTGTGAGAACAAAAGCAGCACTTTACACAGTACATTACTGAATTACCTTTGGATCAATTTAAAACACTAAACTTTCAGTAGGAATGATGAATCACTGAGGAAGCTCACTAAGCCAAGGAATAACAACATCTTAGAAATATGTCTTAGGTTTTATTTTGCATATGGGTAAAATAAATCAGCTTTTTTTTGTAAAAGTACACACAAGGAAATACTGAACATCTTGATTTGGACTGAAAGACGATTCCTTCACGTTCCTCTGTGTCTGGGGCCATGTCTGACCTGTTGAAGGAGCATAAAGAATGTGTGTCAGACATTTGATTTACAATCCTGAGGGGGAAGAAACAGGGGCAGGGACAGCGCACAATTAAAGTTGTTTCACCATAGCTGCATTTAATTGTGATCGACAAAAACACATTTAGGCTTACTAAATGTAGGGATCAAACAATATGGCTTATACTGAGGGTGAAGGAGTTAGCTACAACATTCCTGCCGTGCTACAAGCTAACAAGCTAACTGTTAGACATAGCTAGCAACAAGCTACAGAGTAAAATGAGATTTGCGCTATCACCAGCGATACTGTAACCATCGCTAGCTTAGTTGTGTAGCTAGTTATTAATAAATGAAACAAATCAAGCAGCGATACTTACAAGCAGAAATGTGGCTAGCTCTGAATCCATGTTGAATCCTTTCAGGAGGCGTAGCTCCCTCTACCGCTGACAAGCCGCTCCGATGGTGACCCTCGTTTTTATTTTGCTCGGTTTAATTCTTTCTTTTAGCTCGCTTTTTCGTCATCGGTCTTCTTCTGTTTGCCGCCTTT
Source organism: Etheostoma perlongum (assembly GCA_026937815.1). NCBI lineage: Eukaryota > Metazoa > Chordata > Actinopteri > Perciformes > Percidae > Etheostoma > Etheostoma perlongum. The sequence goes on along the minus strand of CM049371.1, from coordinate 26,734,635 downwards.
GTTTTCTGAGGGTGTCACTCCAGAAAATGGCAGTTTTCCTGAAAAGTTGTTTCTCCCGATTAGCACAGCTACAGCACACGGGCAATCTTGAGCTTGGACAGTGCAGCGCCAGCGGGGGGAGGGGGAGGGTTATGAGCAG
>CM049371.1:26517462-26733996 GCA_026937815.1 Etheostoma perlongum | reverse complement strand
GCTGATAATTGAATTGGATTTGCTGTATGAGCTGATACAGTAGCTGTATGGAGGTATTGATCCCTGCTCACAGCAGTCCATTTCTTTCTACAGGGAGTTTTTTTCTTGCTGCAGAATTTAGAGTGTAAAATGTTGTAGTTTTCACAGGTTTTTCCTTATGTTATCCTTATCACATAGTCATACATTCATTTTAAGAGTAAAGTAAGGAAAGCAAGCAAAGAAACGACTAAAGTCAAGAGAGCACAAACAGAAGGCTATTCTCAATTGTTATCTTCATCTGATCAATCAAATACACATGAAGCTGTCAAACTGGCCAAACAAGACATTTGAATGTTCCTTCTTAAAGAACAGAGGTTCCAACTATTGGAATCTTTTTTTGCACATTATGTCCATAGGAGGGTGAACATACAACAAGATACATTTACTATCTTTAACATAAATGTCTTTTTTTTAAAGACTATTTTTTGGGCTTTGCTGTCTTTAATGGACCGACAGCTAGGTGAGAAAGGGAGAAGACATGCAGGAAATCATCACAGGTCAGTCTCAAACCCTGGACTACAGCGTCCAAGGCATAAACCTATGTATATGGGTGCCTGCCCTACCAACTGAGCCAACTAGGCCCCAACATAAATACGTCTTAAAATATCTGCATTCCCTCACATTACAAAATAAACAAATTAATAATTTCCTTTACAATAAAACTCCAGTGTTGCCAATTTGCTAACTTTTTAGACCGTCTTAGCGAATTTATTTCCAAAAAACGACTAGCGACAAATTAGCAGCTTCAGACCATCAGAAGAAAAACAAGATATGTTATATTGTAATTTATGTAATTAATATACCATATAATCAATAATATAATAAAAGTAGAGGGAGGCAGGCGAGTACAGCCCGATCAGGTTCCTGTCCTTAACCTTAGTTATGCTGGTATAGTTCTAGACTGCCGGGAGATTTCCTTCCTTTGACACACTGAGCTGTTTTCTCCTCTCCCTTTCCATTTGTGTCTATCCTGTCCCAGAAATGTTTGTTACTAACCTAGTTCTGGGGAGTTTACTCCAGCATATTTCCATGGATTAGGATGGCACCAAGATTTTGGTTTCACCTGTTGCCGTGGTCCTCCTGCACTACATCCTGCTGCGTCCTGCGGGGACCTGCTGCGTCCTGAGGGGCCCTACTGTGTCCAGCTACGTCTAGCTATGCCCTGCTGTGCCACGCTACATACTGTAACACCTACAGCGCCCTGCTATGACATGAACGACTACTTCTACCATTTGTACTGTTCCATTTTCTTTATTGTGACCGTTATTGCCACTGTTCATCACACCCCCAACCGGTCGTCAGACAGCACCTACCAAGAGCCTGGGTCTGTCCGAGGTTTCTTCCTAAAAGGGAGGTTTTCCTCGCTACTGTCGCACTTAATGCTTGCTCTTGGGGGAATTTTTTGGACATTAAAATTATAGAGTGTGGTCTAGACCTACTCTATCTGTAAAGTGTCTCAAGATAACTGTTGTTATGATTTTATACTATAAATAAAATTGAATTGAATGTCCATGTGTTACACAACGGTGCTAGTAGTGTACAGAAGTTCAGTTTTATTCCTTCACAGTAGGATTTATTACACAGCGAGTTCAAGAGTTTACTACCGCGAACACACACACTGTGTTACTTTTTTTTATCCCCCCGGCCTCGACTACCCCCTGAAAACGTGTCTTCTTCTATCATATCTTGCAGTATCTTGTAACAACAAATCACTACACAGGTAGCCAACATTTCTTCACCCTACTGGCAGGGTGAAGAAATGCATAACTTATCATAAAACTGATGTCTCAATGCATTACTAAACAGAATACAGATAAATTATGTGTTATGTGCAAACCAAACAAATACTTTCAACAGGGGTATTTCAAGGTGCTACACATGCATGCTGCACAGAGTAATCACAGTGCACAGCTCTTCTGCCAACAGCACGAGGTCTCTCTCCCTCTAGTCTTGCACTGTGAGCAGCAGGCAGTCAGCTGTCAACCACTGAGCTTTATGTAAATGATACGTGATGGCGTTTTAGCAACTATTGGAGCTAGTGCTAGTTACTTTCATTGTAAAAGAGGTGGCAGCGCTGCCTCTGCGCCATGGTTGGTGTTAGACTAGTCCTGCTTTGTCAGACCTTCCTTTATAGAGGTCTAGCTTGTCCATACAGCATTCCAAAAAATGTGCTCTGGTTTATTGGCATTTTAATCAGGAGAGACTTCATTGCAGATATGCAAAACTTTGTTAGTAAGCTACATATGAACAATATAAAATGTACAACAATATGAAATGTACAGAGTATTTGGAGATTAGACTCCATTGTATAAAATATGCTTAAAAGGGTTAGGGAAACCCAAACATATCCCCCGATGGAGTCTAGTCACTGGTGGTGAGGTTAAGGAGCACGAAGACCAGAACGAAGGAACCAACAGATCGGACAACCGGAAGAAGACCCGTGTGCTAAGATGACTGGAGGAAGAAGGGGGAGGAGGAGGAGGGTTGCACTCTTGATAACTGACAGCCGCAGAGAAGAGAAAGATTTAAAGCAGGGATGTCCCGCTGTGATTGGCTTAGAACACATGGCCGATAAGCCTCAAAACAGCTGATCAGTTTAGTATATAAATAATAAAGTTAATGAAGTCTTCCTGAAAGAATTTACGCTCAGCTTTGTTGCAGATATGCAAAACTTTATTAGTAAGCTATATATGAACAATATGAAATGTACAACAATATGAAGTCTTTGGAGTCTTTGGAGATTAGACTCCACCATATAAAAATCCTCTGCCATTTAGGCAGGTGGCAAAATAAGAAAAAGGCTAAATTGATATTGGCAATTCGGTCTGGCACAACACTCAGCAAACAACCATAGGGAATTTACTCAATGCTTTCATGCCTCATGGTAATTAAGGCCACCAATAAGCAATATTATTAACCTCTCCATATATATACATATATGAATGATAGAACGACCAATCATATTACTCTATTATATGTACAATAATTACGGAGCATAACATAACCCCACCACCAGTTAGATGCATGCTTACCATAAGTTATGGTTTGAAGGGTCTCTGGTTTGTGAGAACGTCACTGACGTCAGGACAAATACATGATGAGTAGTCAGAGGATGCCCATCAAATTGTTGTAAAGAAGTACTTGGGACACCTTGATTTGCAGCAGTAGCAGCAGCCTCTACTCTAAATGAATGACCTAAGAGAAGAAACTAAGCTTAGATGAAAACTAGCTTTAATAAAAATCAATCTACACGTATCTATGCTGCAATACAATGATGAGTTTCATAGAGCACGCTCCATTCAGAGGTCTGTTTAACCATGCTGCAATAAAAGACCCAGGTTAAACAAGCTGCAGTGAAGAGGACGGGGTAAACATGCTGGTATGATGCGTTCTAGTTGCCCACACTGCAATGACATTGCACATGATGAGATCCGGTAGAATTGCAGCAATATGATATTCCTGCTGCAAAAATGCAATACTGTTGAATCTAATCCAGAGATGAAAACCCTTTCATCCTGTTGCAAACATGAATTTGCATTAAACATTATGATAATATAATACATTTTCTGTTTTATTTTGAAGAATTTCTGTTCCCCCCTTTTCATTCCTGTTTTTTATTTTTTATTTTCCCACCTTTGTGATTACCTGTCCCCGCCTTAATGTGTTGGACCTGTGTCTCATTGTCTCCCCTGTCTTGTGTATTTGAGTTCAGTCTTCCCCTTACTCCCGTGCAAGATCGCCTGCTTCCCTGTGTTCAGCTTTAAGCGGTTTTCCCTGTGTCTTGTTATTCTATTTGCTGTTGTTTCCCTGTATTTTGACCATTTCCTGTATTCTTGGATTTCCCCTTGCCTTCCAGTTTGGACACTGTTGCTGTAAGTTTATTAAGCTTGCTAAATAAATAACTTTATAAAATAAACTTTTGCTTTTTACATACCTGATTTGTGTATTGTGGGTCCATCCTTCTATCTGGGTGATAAACATGGGCCTAGAGAGTCAATGAGGCTGGGGGAAAATTGGATAAAGTGTGTAATTGCAGGGATGAAAAATAGTAAAGGTGGTTAACAGTGTTATTTCTGCAGATGTTATTTAACTAACCATAATGAACAGAAAACACAATTTAAGCTACAAACAAATGTTGCCATAATTACATTACATGTGATTTAGCTGACACTTTTATCCAAAGCAACTTACAATTGCTATGTATCAGAGGTTGCATGCCTCTGGAGCAAGTAGGGGTTAAGGGCCACATTGGTGGATGTATCACAGTGGGAATTGAACCCAGAGGTTCCCCACCAAAGGCATGTGTCACATCCACTGCTCCATCACCACCCACCCATAACACAAATTTCCAGCCAGCCTTCCACCTGCACCTTTAGGTAAGTAAAAATAGAAACACAATTTTCATGCTAGGTTGCTGGAGATGAAGCTGGTCCTCCACAGGGATCAGCTTGATGCTGCCACACTGGATAATAAGGACACCTGGAACTGCTCCTCTGCAAGGGGTGGGAAGGAAGAAAGGGGAGAAGACAAGTTAATGATCCCCACTGTGACTATGGGAAAGAAAAAAATAAATGAGTGTAATAAATGCTTCAGATCATGAAAAATATAAAGTTAGTTATATGTTTATGTTGACAATACTGTCATGTCACATCTGTAGGATAAAGAGAGCCTAAGGGCTCCTGCACACCGTCTGTGTGGCGTGAGCGTGGCATTTCTGTTTGGTGTCAGTAGCGCAGCGTTTTCTTTTTTCACACCAGAAACGTGGCTGACTGTCTGACGTGACTGTTTCCCATTGATAAAATGAAATAATAGCGTGTTTTTTAACTTTATTTTGTCAATTTTTTTGTGTTTGTACATTTGTTTACACATTTTGATATATATTTATATTTCAATTCCCTTTCCTGAGATAATAAAGTCCATGTCATTGTTTTATCAGAATCCAGGACAGAACAGATTTTGCTAGAGCCTATATTGTAACAACTTACTTAAATCACCTAGCCTACCTGAAGTTGGACTGTCACTCAGATGAGACACTACTTTTTTATCTATTGTAGCCTATGCTATCTCTCGATTACACATATTACTACGGAATGTAAAAATAGTATTTGTTGTTTTTTTCAGTCCCAGTTGATAACAGAAGAAAAACTCTTCTTCTGTTAAGAATTCTCCAGAGGAGAAACAATCACTACATTTATGAGCATTAAAGCTGCAGTAGGTAGTTTTGAGGAAACGTGGACTTAGCCTAAAAATTTGAACAAGCACACCTTACAGGCTCCTCCCCCTTGCTCTCTGCTGCGCTGCAGCCCCCCCTCCACAGCTCCTCGAGCCTGCCGTGAACGCGCAGGCTAGTAAGCAGGGCCACCGATGCTTTCCACACAATACAGGGGATTTATTCTGAGGAGGGTTTAGCTGTTGTGTGCTGTGCTTTTAAAACTTTATGTAAAAAAAATACTTATTTAAAATATTTCTATTAAAAGTTTTGTAAATATTTTTCAATAAAAAAGGGATTAAAAATGTTTATGTAATCGCTTATTTGTGAGAACAAAAGCAGCACTTTACACAGTACATTACTGAATTACCTTTTGGATCAATTTAAAACACTAAACTTTCAGTAGGAATGATGAATCACTGAGGAAGCTCACTAAGCCAAGGAATAACAACATCTTAGAAATATGTCTTAGGTTTTATTTTGCATATGGGTAAAATAAATCAGCTTTTTTTGTAAAGTACACACAAGGAAATACTGAACATCTTGATTTGGACTGAAAGACGATTCCTTCACGTTCCTCTGTGTCTGGGGCCATGTCTGACCTGTTGAAGGAGCATAAAGAATGTGTGTCAGACATTTGATTTACAATCCTGAGGGGGAAGAAACAGGGGCAGGGACAGCGCACAATTAAAGTTGTTTCACCATAGCTGCATTTAATTTTGATCGACAAAAACACATTTAGGCTTACTAAATGTAGGGATCGAAACAATATGGCTTATACTGAGGGTGAAGGAGTTAGCTACAACATTCCTGCCGTGCTACAAGCTAACAAGCTAACTGTTAGACATAGCTAGCAACAAGCTACAGAGTAAAATGAGATTTGCGCTATCACCAGCGATACTGTAACCATCGCTAGCTTAGTTGTGTAGCTAGTTATTAATAAATGAAACAAATCAAGCAGCGATACTTACAAGCAGAAATGTGGCTAGCTCTGAATCCATGTTGAATCCTTTCAGGAGGCGTAGCTCCCTCTACCGCTGACAAGCCGCTCCGATGGTGACCCTCGTTTTATTTTGGCTCGGTTTAATTCTTTCTTTTTAGCTCGCTTTTCGTCATCGGTCTTCTTCTGTTTGCCGTCTTTGTTTTCTGAGCAGGTGTCACTCCAGAAAATGGCAGTTTTCCTGAAAAGTTGTTTCTCCGCGATTAGCACAGCTACAGCACACGGGCAATCTTGAGCTTGGACACGGTACGCGCTGTGCGGGGGGGAGGGGGGAGGGTTATGAGCAGCGCGTACACGAGAGTGATTGACACTGCTAAGACAGTCCTCCTGGCTCTGATTGGCTGTTTTGATCGGGAGCGGTGTATTTCTGCCAAATGGCAGTAGGAGCACAGGGAGGAGCCATAGGAGCTTGATTTTTTCACAGATTATCTGTCTCATATTCTACTGTCAGGACATAGTGACAGTTTTAACAAATATGTAAAAAAATACATTTTTACAAAAGCTACCTACTGAACCTTTAATGTAAAAGAAATTCAAAAATCAAAAATGTAATTTATTAAATGTATTTGTGTCAAAATGACATATAAACATCTTTCTATATATGTATTCTATTTTGCCTGAAAACACTTCCAACACGCTTGCGTGTCGCACAAAGAATAGGCATCGGTCCTATTTCTAGCATGCACATGTTTTCGGCACCAGAGTTGTGCATGTCATGCAGGCAGTGTGCAAGCTCATAGGAGCCGGAATAAAAACGCACACGCCACACAGCTGACACGCTCATGCCATGTAGACAGTGAGCAGGAGCCCTACGTATCGCAAAATGTTGATCAGAATCAAAATACATTATTGATCCCCGAAGGGAAACTCTGTGTTGCAGTCACACAAATAGTAAAATATAGTATTGTAAAAAAGAGTAGAAATATAAATAAAGAAAAATAAGGAGTGTGGATATGTACGGTATTAACATAGTTAAAGGAATATTATGATACAGTATTTACATAATTAACATAATTAAGGAGTTGCAATGGTGAAAAGTAATAATAATAATAATAATAATAATAGTAGCAGTAGAGTATTGCACACATTTCAGGCCAGTGTTATTGCACAAAACAAACAAAACAAAAGATAAGATTGTGCAGTTTCAACCTCTCTAAGTGTCTGTGTGTCAGACACTTAGAGGGAGGAGTTATAAAGTTTGATGGCCACAGGCAGGAATGACTTCCTGTGGCGCTCTGTGGTACATTTTGGGAGAATGAGTCTGTCACTGAAAGTGCTCCTGTGATTTGGGAGCAAGCCATGGAGTGGGTGCAAGACATTGTCCAAGATGGCATGTAGTTTGGACAGCGTCCTCCTCTCTGACACCACCCACAGAGAGTCCAGCTCCACCCCCACAACATCACTGGCCTTGCGGATCAGTTTGTTGAGTCTGTTGGCGTCTGCTACCCTCAGATGACAGTAACCCCCAATTTTCACAGGATGCGGAACGGCTGCGGATCTGGTTCCAGAACGGCATTGGAGTACTTTGGTTTCCGTTAAAGTCAATGTGAGTATTTCCACTGACTGCGGAATGTCTGTATCCCAACTCCGTCCCAGCTCCAACGATCCCCAGCCCTCCGGAGCAGATACACAGAGCTTCTATTTCTGCCGGTGGCTTTTTTTCTCAACAGTCATATTTAAGACAGTCTTGCAACAGAAAACTCAGATTGGACAGATAGTCTAGCTAGCTGTCTGGATTTACCCTGCAGAGATCTGAGGAGCAGTTAACTAGTAGTCAACATAGTCCTCATAAATCCACCAGAGTTTAGAACGCCAAAAGAAAGAGGAAGGTGATGAACATCTGGCCAAAAAGAGGTAAATCAGCTGCACCGGAGAAATCCCGGAAGTGGAACGTCGTGGATATAGACTATATTTAAGATAATAATCTTGCACATCGCTGTTTATAGCAGTTATATAACACAAAGCGTCCCTGCGGAATGTCCTTTTTTTCATCTTCTTATATTCATGCTCACAGAATACTCAATCATCTAGATGAACAGCTGCTGCAGAGCTGAAGACACAAACTAAAATAATAATAATGGCTCAGTTCACACATTACTCCACATTCGCTTGTGATAATCATATTTGATTCTGCAAATTGGATAAAATCAAACAGCACTGTTGAGATGTTTGATGAGCATTCAGTGTGCAGCCACAGGCCTGCCGGCAGAGCTTTGTGTCTTGTAAGTCTGCCCTCCTTCCCTCCAGGGTGCACAGAGCTGTACACGGCTACCTGTGGCCCTTCAATATGACCCCATTCAGTCAGCACCACTTTCTGCCAGCACTGCATCGCTGTTTCTGCAGTCTGCTGAGAAGATTATGTCTTTCATGTCATACAGGCAAAAAAAGTGCACAAGTCTGCATCGAAGACACAAGACTCCAGAGTGGAAAAATAACAACATGACAAGAAAAGAAAATAACATAGTAGCCATATGGTCTGCAATTACTGTCAGCACTAGGGGTGGGGAAAAAAAAAAGATTCTTAGATGCACTGCGATTCTCTTTAGAGTTATTCAATGCTTGGTTCTGAAGTTAAAATCAATAGTTTTTTAAATGTGTTGATTTTTATTTAAAAGTTATTGTCTCCAGACATGTACAAATCAGAAAACAGAGTGACTGAAAGAGGACGGTATAATGGACAACAACTTAGAGTTTAGGCAAAAAATAAGGTTTTGTATATATATATACAGTGGGTACGGAAAGTATTCAGACCCCTTTAAATTTTTCACTCTTTGTTTCATTGCAGCCTTTTTCCAAAAATCAAAAAAGTTCATTTTATTTCTCAGTAATGTACACTCAGCAACCCATCTTGACAGAAAAAAACAGAAATTTAGAAATTTTTGCATATTTATTAAAAAACAAAAACTGAAATATCACATGGTCATATGTATTCAGACCCTTTGCCGTGACCCTCATATGTAACTCAGGTGCTGTCTATTTCTTCTGATCATCCTTGAGATGGTTCTACACCTTCATTGGAGTCCAGCTGTGTTTGATTATACTGATTGGACTTGATTAGGAAAGCCACACACCTGTCTATATAAGACCTTACAGCTCACAGTGCATGTCAGAGCAAATGACAATCATGAGGTCAAAGGAACTGCCTGAAGAGCTCAGAGACAGAATTGTGGCAAGGCACAGATCTGGTCAAGGTTACAAAAAATTTCTGCTGCACTTAAGGTTCCTAAGAGCACAGTGGCCTCCATAATCCTCAAATGGAAGACGTTTGGGACGACCAGAACCCTTCCTAGAGCTGGCCGTCCGGCCAAACTGAGCTATCGGGGAGAAGAGCCTTGGTGAGAGAGGCAAAGAAGAACCCAATGGTCACTGTGGCTAAGCTCCAGAGATGCAGTCGGGAGATGGGAGAAAGTTGTAGTAAGTCAACCATCACTGCAGCAATCCACCAGTCGGGGCTTTATGGCAGAGTGGCCCGAAGGAAGCCTCTCCTCAGTGCAAGACACATGAAAGCCCGCATGGAGTTTGCTAAAAAACACCTGAAGGACTCCAAGATGGTGATAAATAAAATCCTCTGGTCTGATGAGACCAAGATAGAACTTTTTGCCTTAATTCTAAGCGGTATGTGTGGAGAAAACCAGGCACTGCTCATCACCTGTCCAATACAGTCTCAACAGTGAAGCATGGTGGTGGCAGCATCATGCTGTGGGGGTGTTTTTCAGCTGCAGGGACAGGGCGACTGGTTGCAATCGAGGGAAAGATGAATGCGGCCAAGTACAGGGATATCCTGGACGAAAACCTTTTCCAGAGTGCTCTGGACCTCAGACTGGGCCGAAGGTTTACCTTCCAACAAGACAATGATCCTAAGCACACCGCTAAAATAACGAAGGAGTGGCTTCACAACAACTCTGTGGCTGTTCTTGAATGGCCCAGCCAGAGCCCTGACTTAAACCCAATTGAGCATCTCTGGAGAGACCTGAAAATGACTGTCCACCAACGTTTACCATCCAACCTGACAGAACTGGAGAGGATCTGCAAGGAGGAATGGCAGAGGATACCCAAATCCAGATGTGAGAAACTTGTTGCATCTTTCCCAAAACGACTCATGGCTGTATTAGATCAAAAGGGTGCTTCTACTAAATACTGAACAAAGGGTCTGAATACTTATGACCATGTGATATTTCAGTTTTTGTTTTTTAATAAATATGCAAAAATTTCTAAATTTCTGTTTTTTTCTGTCAAGATGGGTTGCTGAGTGTACATTACTGAGAAATAAAATGAACTTTTTTGATTTTTGGAAAAAGGCTGCAATGAAACAAAGAGTGAAAAATTTAAAGGGGTCTGAATACTTTCCGTACCCACTGTACACATGATCTGATAAGACATGCATGAAATAATCAGGCAAAACACAAAGGCTGTTCATCTACTTTATCACATTAGATTAGATTAGATTCAATTCAACTTTATTGTCATTACACAGGTACAGGTACAAGGCAGCGAAATGCAGTTTAGGTCTAACCAGAAGTGCAATAGCAGTAAGTGCAGGATATACGAATAACTTCTTGATTAAGATAATGACGTATCTATAAATATCTGTAAAAGTCCTGTTTCTTCAGATTATGACTGGTTTTAAGTGTTTGGAAATCTTTCACTTTACGAAAAATGTGTTGTTATTAGGGATGAGGTACGGATAAAGCACTTTTGCCTAGTACAATTATTATACGAGTAATGCGAGTCAATATCTGTGCTCGGATTGAATAAAAGTCCTTATTGACTGTGTCTGTGTTCTGTGATAGGCTAGTCACAGCGCTAGTACTAACCAGTAGATTTCTGGTAAATGTGGGGTTTGTATAGACATGCTGCTTGTGTTGCGTCTCGGCCTGTTTTTTTTTTTTTAAACTGCCTGCTGGCTCTAACCAGTTTTTTTTTAGTGTAAAAAAATAAATAAAAGGGAGTTGTGGTATAAATAAATAAATAATATTACAAGTTAAGATACACACACAAACACAAACACACACACACAAACACATTCCAACCCCCACTCTCATGATCAGTGATACAGAATAATGAGCGATACAGAGAGTACTTCAGCTGACACTGCACCACCAGTCAGAGTTTGCTTAACCTTGCAGGACAGTGAGGGTCAAATCAGTGACCATGAAAACAGTGGCAGTACCTTCCTTTCTCTCTCTCTCTCTGTGTATCTCTTACTCAATCACAGACACACACACACACACACACACTCACACATACCTGGTGTGGAAATAAAAAAAAAATGATCACACTGATCATATAAAAATTAAGTTAAAAAAAGAAAGTTATTTTGAGTATGAAAACATTCATTACATTTTACTTCATAATTGCAACCACATGTGTTGTATTCATTGTTGCAAAACTTGTTCTGTATATAGTTTGTTTGTTACCATGACAACACCATTGATCTGAAGCTCAATGCTGATGCTGTCATGTAAATAGTTTTCTAATCAGCAATAAATATAACAACTTATGATCAAACCATATCAATTGCATGCTTAAAATAGCATACCGGTTAAAGTCCCGCCCATTTCAAGACAACTCGACCAACTTCCGGGTTAAATCATATCCACTTCCGGGTTAAATCCTGCCCACTTCCGGGTTAGGCCCCGCCCAGTCCGAGTACAGATACAGATAATGCTGTACTCGCTCATCCCTAGTTGTTATACCCTTAGACACCTAGTTCTGGAATCCAACATCTGTTTGATTGGGTTTGAAATCAGGGATTGGGTTTGAAATCAGGGTTATAGGCACACCATTTTATTATCTTCAGATTACCGTGCAATTTATATTCACATTTAGCCTCCGACCAGATTTTTAATTGTGATTTTATCCAAGGGCTTTCAATCTTGCATAGAGTCCTTTCTAAGTTTTTATTTCCCAGTATTACCTGTAAAGGTGGTTCTGACATTAGGAGTACTTCAATGTCCTTCCACCTGACATGGTAATTTGTATTAACTAAGTTCATCAGGGGTTTAATTTGTGCAGAGTAGAAATAATTTCTAAGATGTGGTACAGCCATACCCCGTTTTTTTTGGAGAGCTGTAATGTTTTAAATCCGATCCTCTGCTTTTTTCCTAACCATATACATCTAGAAATCATTCTGTCCCACTCTAAAAATTGCTTTTTTGTAATTTCTGCCGGGAGAGCTTGGAACAGAAATAGAAATTTTGGTAGTAGGTTCATTTTTATAGATTCAACTCTTTGGATTAAACTCATGAAGGGGGTGATGGTCCATCTCTTTATATCAAGTTTTTATTTATTTAAATGATCATCATAGTTACTCTTAGCTATGGTGGTTATATCTTTGGGGATTATGATACCTAGGTATTTTAAAGTGGTCCGGTCCCATTTAAGAGTAAAGTCATCGCTTATTGTTTTTGGAGGATTATAATTAAATGTCAATATCTGTGTTTTATTTACATTTAATTTATAACCAGCATAATCACCAAAACTACCCAGAGTCTGAAATAATTTGGGAAGTGATGTGTTTGGTTCACTTATGTACAATAACACATCATCGGCGTATAGCGCCACTTTGTGTACATCACCGGAAATGTTTATACCTTTTATACTGTTTGTTTGCCGTATTAGTAAAGCTAGTGGTTTTATATAAAGGGCGAAGAGTAAGGGGGAAAGTCCGCAGCCTTGTCTTGTCCTGCGTTCTAGTTCAATAGTATTTGATAAGTGACCATTTATTTTTATCTTCGCGGTTGGTTGTGTGTATAGTTCCCCGATCACTTTAACAAAATCCGAGTGGAATCCGAATCACTCCAGTACTTTATACAGAAAGGTCCAACTTACAGAGTCAAAGGCTTTTTCAGCATCAAGGCTGATTGTTGCAGCTTGTATTCAATGTTTTTTAATATGGTTTAATATGTGTAATGTACGCCTTATATTATCATAAGTTTGTCTTCGTGGGATAAAACCTGTCTGATCAGTAGAAATTAGTTGTGGAAGTATTTCTTCAATTCTCTTTGAAAGAATTGATGTGAAAAGCTTATATTTGATATTAAGAACAGAAATTGGCCTTAAGCCTTGATATGGCACAGGATAGTTCCTTTTCTGTAATATTAGCCACAAGCCTTTGATTTTGATCATCTGACAAAACAGGTAAGTTAAGTTGGTCAAGGAAGTTGTCTGTAATTGTTTATAGTAACTCTGAAAAGCATGTTTAATTTCACTTTGTTTATTAAGGCATCTCTTAGAATTTGGGTCTCTTATTTTATATTTTGTATTATCTGCTTGTTGCTTTTGTAATTTACACGCTAAAGGTTTAGCAAACTTAGCACCAGATTCATAGTATTTTTGTTTGGTGTAAATCATCTTCTTTTGTATTTCTTGTAAATATAGTGCATTAATATTATTTCTCAGTATTTTCAGCCTAGTGTTAGGCTCCCGGATTTAATTCTCTCTTATGTTTTCTCTCCAGTTCTTTTAGGTCCCTATCTAAGTCTGTTAATCTAATTTGCCTAGCTCTTTTTTTCTGGACACAAAATGATATAATTTTACCCTTCATAACTGCTTTCAGTGTGTCCCAGACAATTTCTCGGCTCACCTCTCCATTAAGGTTTTCCTTTAGGAATGTTTTTATGTCAGATTTGATTAATTTGGTAAATTGCAGGTCGTTCAGTATACTTGTATTTGATCTCCACTGTGTGTTTTCGAAGTCAGCATTTATTTCTACGCAATAGGGGAGAGTGGTCAGAAAGGTCAATGTTTCCAATCTCGCAGTTACAAACCCTATGGCGATCCTTTTTAAAAATAAAAAAAATAATCAATTCTAGAGTATACTGTATGTGCATGGGAATAATGAGTATACTCTTGGCTTGTTGGGTATAGATCCCTCCAAATGTCCACAATACCATATTCTGACATAAGGATCTTAATTTTCTTCTGCAAAGATGTTTAGGGAGTCTGTCTCGAGGAGTCAAGCCTAGGATAAGATGTATATTCCAATACCCTCCACAGATAAGTATACCCGTTGCTTGTGCCATTAAGCCAAATAGTTTTCTATAAAATGAAATGTCACTGCCTGGGGGAGCATATACATTAAACAATGTTATTTGGACTCCATCTATTCTGCCAGTTATTAGTGAAAATCTCCCTTCTTTGTCTGTGGTTTCAGAGATAAGTTCAAATGGGATTATATATTTAGAAAAAAACATCCTTTTTAATTTTTCGTGTTCCAGTGAATTAAGATGCATTTCTTGTAACATAGCAATTTGTACTTTTTCCTTTCTCATTTTAGACAATATTTTATTTCTTTTAGTGGGGTTAAGAACCCCATTCACATTAAATGATGCAATTTTTAGAACTTGCATGTCAGCCATGGTTTCCTATGTTTTTAACCAAAAACACGTCCATACAAAACAAAAAGAAGTAATGCACACCCATAACGAGAACAAGTAAAATATGAACATAACAAAGATATGGTGAAATCTTTAGCAGAAATATCAGAAAGTCACTTCTTTACATGAGGTTTGCTTCCAGAATAGAGGTTCTAATAAACTGAACCTTTAAGGGGCTCGAGATGTTAGATCACCTTGCAGGGGAAAACCCGCTCATCACGTAGCGTGGGGCCCACTGTTTTGGCTGCATTACGATTTTAGCCAGTCTTCAAAATGTTTGTATGCTCCGACATTTTAGTTTACAATTAAGGTTAGGAGTAAGACGAGGGCACAGGCAAAACTAAAAGGGGCAACGTCTATTATCTTATTCTAACAAGCATCAGTCTAAATGCATTATATCTGTAGGAGGTAGATCGCCTAAATCCTGCAACTTTTCTTTAAACCGCTGCCGAGGCTCCTCATCCTCCTGGGAGCGCGTCCCACTTGGTGTCCTGGTCTCCGGCCATTTGCCAAGATGAAAGCAGTCGTAGTTCTCGCTGGAACAGGTTGACTGGGGGATGGATAACTTTGACTGGAAGCCCCCGTGATGCCATGTCTGACGTTGCCTCCGCCCCGGTCTGGTACAGGCAAGTCTCATCTCCATAGAAGACGCGTAGTTTTGCAGGGTAGGGAGTTTGGAACTTAATTTTCCTCTCCTTCAATATCTTCTTTGCTTGATTGTACTCAGCACGTTTCTTGATAATAGCTGGTGGGTAATCGTGGTCCACGGCCGTTGTTGAATTGCACTTGTCCCTTCTGCCAAGCTCTACAGATAACTTCTTCTTTGACTTTGTAACTTGCAAACTTGACAATAATAGAGCGAGGCTTTGACTGTGCGTTAGCGAGTTTAGGGCCAAGGGCTCTGTGGGCTCTTTCAATTTTGATCTGCGCGTCCTGGGTGAAGTCCAGGCAATTCTGAAGTAGTTTATCTAGGAAACCTTCGATATTGTTGTCTTCAGCCCCCTCGGGGATACCGTAAATCCTTATGTTTTCTCGGCGTACGCGACCCTCTTGGTCAATAAGTTTAGCTTCCATGTTATCTTGGCGTTGTAGGAGTTGCGTGAGTAATGATGTCGCCGCTTGCATGGCCGTTTCCACCTCCTCAATTCGACCCTCAGCTTCATCCAGCCTATCACTTGTCTTGTGCAGGTCTTGTTGTATCTCTGAGAGCTGTTGCTTGTTGTCGTGTCTAAAATGTCTCAGTTCGGCTAGTACCTTTTCCAAGCTAACCTCCTCCATTGCTTGCCCTTCGGCCACGTGGACCGAGGAACAGCTTTGGCTGTCCTGCAGTAAATCCTCGGTAATAGGTGCTGTGCCTGTCCCCATTCTCCTCCTTGTATCAACCCTAGCCTCCATCTTTCGGAAAAATTTCACTTATATTCAAATCTCAAAGGTTTTAGGGTTGTTTTTAGAAAAAACGTTGGAGAGTGTTGGTTACGCAGCCATCTTGGTAGCAACCGGAAGCCAACTCCGTTTCCTTTATTTTCATGACTATTTACATTGTAGATTATCACTGAAGGCATCAACATTATGAATGAACACATGTGGAATTATGTACTTAACAAAAAAAGTGTGAAATAACTGAAAACATGTCTTATATTCTAGTTTCTTCAAAGTAGCCACCCTTTGCTTTTTTGAAACTGCTGCAAACCCTTGGTGTTCTCTCAATGAGCTTCATGAGGTAGTCACCTGAAATGACAGTCAGTGAGCCCGGAAAATAGCGAAAACTTTGAATGTGTCCCCAAGTGCGGTCGCAAGAACCATCGAGCGCTACAACGAAACTGGCTCACATGAGGACCTCCCCAGGAAAGGAAGACCAAGAGTCACCTCTGCTGCTGAGGATAAGTTCATTCGAGTCACCAGCCTCAGATATCACAAGTTCAGCAGCAGCTCAGATTAGAGACCAGATGAATACCACACAGAGTTCTAGCAGCAGACACATCTCTAGAACAACTGTTAAGAGCAGAATGCATGAATCAGGCCTTCATGGTCAAATAACAGCTAGGAAACCACTGCTAAGGAGAGGCAACAAGCAGAAGACATTTGTTTGGGCCAAGAAACACAAGGAACGGACATTAGACCAGTGGAAATCTGGGCTTTGGTCTGATGAGTCCAAATTTGACATCTTTGGTTCCAACCGTGAAGCATGGAGGAGGAGGTGTGATGGTGTGGGGTGCTTTGCTGGTGACACTGTTGGGGAATTATTCAAATTGAAGGCATACTGAACCACTATGTCTACCACAGTATCCTGCAGTGCATACCATCCCATCCGGTTTGCGTTTATTTGGACCATCATTGGACCATTGACCGTTCTAAGTATCTCTGGGAACTCCTTCAAGACTGTTGGGAAACCATTTCAGGTGACTACCTCTTAAATCTCATCAAGAGAATGCCAAGAGTGTGCAAAGCAGTAATCAGAGCAAAGTTACTTTGGCTACTTTGAAGAAACTAGAATATAAGACATGTATTCAGTTATATCACACTTTTTTGTTAAGTACATAATTCCATGTGTTCACTCATAGTTTTGATGCCTTCAGTGAGAATCTACAATCTAATAAATAGTCAAAAATAAAATAAAGGAAATGCATTGAATGAGAAGGTGTGTCCAAACTTTTGGCCTGTACTGTATCTCAGCACCTCTTTATCAGCTGCTGGACCAAAAATAAAAGATTGTAAACAAAACTCAGCTGTGATTTAAAGTTCAGAATTTCCGTTTCAGTCACTTCAATTTAGTTTCAGTTCAGTCCACTATGGAAGTGGAGAGTTTGTCCTACCGCGCAGCTGGTGGTGTGCGTGTGTGTGTGTGTGTGTGTGTGTGCGTGCGCACGGGCCCTGAAGTGCCGAATTCTGCAGGCGCCGTAGCTCTAGTTCTCCTCTGGGCTGTGGCTTGCCATCAGCGTCTCGATCCAGGCTCCAACATTCAGGCAGATCAAAGGTTCAAAGGTTCCAACAAAAAGACTTGACATTTGTTTAGCTTCTTTTTTAGCTTTTAATCAAAATATTCTTAGATAATTATTGAAAAACCTCATCAATATAATATCAAAATGTTTCCACATAATAATTTGAACACAAAATAACATACTAATAAACCGACACACTTTGTGTACCCTCTGCGATATGAAGGCAATATTAGACACATCTCAAATAAAATGTATCACTCAAAGATAATTCAAATTAGATTAGATTAGATTAGATTCAACTTTATTGTCATTACACATGTACAGGTACAAGGCAACGAAATGCAGTTTGGGTCTAACCAGAAGTGCAATAGCAGTAAGTGCAGGACATGGATATGTAGGATAGAAATGAAAAATAGAAATAGAAAAATACTATTATAAACAGAATGTTACAGATAGATTGGCCTAAGAATATAATATATAGATAACAAGTATTGTGAGCAAAATTTACAGCTGGATATACAGGTGGATATTACTATAAGTAGAAATTTGACAGATATGTACAATGAACATAATATACTAATGGTGTACAGGGTTTACAGGTGAATGTAAAATAAAAAAAATGGCTTAATGTGCTCAAAATGCACAGATAAGTGCTAAATCAACACATTTCAGTTAAGGGTGTAAAAATTATGCAAACAACATATTACAAAGCGCTGAATTAAGTTTGCAGCTTTAAAACATCAAGCTAATGGTTTTAGCGTTTGTGAATGGTGTCTGACATTGTGCTAGTTAGCATCTCAGCTAGCGCTTCATGTGCGCTAGCATTAGCGGCTAGCGCCTTGCGGCTAACACTTAGCATGGTAAAACGATCGCTCACCAATGCAATTCTTCGTCAGGGAAGCGTCAGGTCTCTCCGACTGCACTCTCACAGGTCCAGGGCTCCACACTAGATTATCTCAATACGTTTTTAATCAGTTTTAACAACTTTGGTTGAAATATCTTCACGAAGTAGGTATTGATTGACGCGGGGTTCTCTCCGTTCTTCCAGCAGCTCAAAGGGAAGTGAACTCTGCTCCGTGCAGGTCAACAGCAGTGTTGCCAAATCTTGCGAGACAAATAATCAACCAGGCCTGTGAAAACAAGGCCAAAACAAGCGACTTTTTCTACGGAGCCCCCTAAGATCCTAGAAAATAAAAATGAATAAACTGTGTGCACGGTTTTACAATCCGTGGGGACGGATTGTCAATTTCCATCCATGTGGACAGATTGGTAAACTGTACACATGTTGGAGTTTTATTTTCTCCCCCTGAGCTTTAGGACAATGACCACAGGAGGGAGTTAAACCACATTGTAACATTCTTTAACATTAGAAAACTGATGGGATATCAAATTTTCACAGTGATTTTGAGTTGTTCCCCTCTTTCTCCCAGTCTTTGTTATATTTCTTCCAGTATTTCGCCCACTTTATCCCGGGCATTTATTCCTCTAAAAACTCTCCTACAGTCCAGTCACCATCAGTCGCTACTTGCGCATTTTCCTAACCAGAAAAAAACAGATTGCCCTGCTCTACCTATGATTGGCTGGTACTCGTTGTCATCTGGGTCAGAGCCAATTAGAAGTAGGAAGTGGGCGGGAAATAACTCTGTTATCTCCAGTGTGTATGGGGGAAAGGGGAGGGACCGAGGGAACAGGCAAGACAAACTCCTACGTTTATATAACATATAGAAAATATCTGCTTGACAACTTATTATGGAGCTGGGAACAAGCCCAAATAACATTTTAGTAACAAGCCCAAGAAAACCGCGACCCGCGACTACCAATATTTGTAAGCGACTTTACAGAAAAACAAGCCCAAAGTCGGTTAGAATAAGCGGACTTGGCAACACTGGTCAACAGTCCGGGATACTTCCTGATTGGCTGACAGCACATCTCCAACCCATCTCCTTCAAAATAAACTTCCTATTTATTTTCTCTTTATCTCAGTTTAATTGCTTTTTAGACAAATATCAGTTTTTAATCTTTAACATTAATAATGTACTTCATGAATTGACTTTTTAATAATAAATGTAGCTCTTTTAATATAGATTCTTTAACCTTGGTTACACATGCCATCTGTTATTGTGGATTTGTGGTTCCTGGTATTTAGCCCCGAAGGCACTTTAATGTTAAATTATTTTAATGTTGAAATCATCATGAGGTCATGAGGCTTTTGGATATCATTCTATGCTAATGCAGAACCTGCAGGATTGAGCCTGGATGATGAGGAGTAGGACGGAATCTGTCGGAATATAAAAACTATGTCACGAGATGTAAGGGTGCACCTCATTCAGTTCAAGATTATGCATCGCTTCTATTGGACTCTCTCCAGATTGTTTAGACTTGGTTTAAAAGCACACCAAATGTTGGAAATGTAAGATAGAGGACGACCAGTTATTTCATGTTCTATGGTCCTGTGATAATGTCCTGGAGTTTTGGACCAGGGTAAATTATGACCTGTGTCATATTGCAGTGACCCAGGTTCCATTCAGCCCTAGATTATTTGTTCTGGGAGATGAATGGTGCCGGTACTGTGAGTACTGTGAGATGCCTAGGATGGTGGCGTTTGGAAAAATGTCATATAAACGGTTTGCCAGATTGGATGTCTATACTAGAAAATGGGGAAAGTACCTGAACTTTCTGGAGGGCTGCTAAGAAGCTTTGTGCCGGGGGATAGACGTTTATGATGGGCTCATGGTGTCATTTACACATATGTTTATTTGGTTTATATTAGAAGATTTACAACTACCATTTGTAGTTACTGTTCCATTATCTTTATTGTCACTATTATTGCCACTGTGCATCACACCCCCAACCGGCACCGTCAGACACCACCCACGAAGAGCCTGGGTCTGTCCCAGGTTTCTTCCTAAAAGCTTTGTAACTTATAGAGCATGGTCTAGACCTACTCTCTGTAAATTGTCTCAAGATAACTTTTGTTATGATTTGATATTATAAATGGAATTGAATTGAATCATTAATTTTCCTAATTAAATCCAATGGATCTTGTAAATTGAGTACAGAACAGTCGGAAATCATGATGGACTAGAGTTGGTGGAGCTGCATGTCTCTTTAAAACCGGTTGCCACTGATGTACCCAGTATTATGTCCTTCTTAAGGGAAATTAGAAATTGAATATCCAAAAGTTTCCTGCAGCTAAATTATTCCAAATCAGAAAGTTATTTAGTGATAGTGTTTTTTTTGTGTAAAAAATTAAGCTTTATGAACCATTAGTTGTATTTGTTGACCCCACTAGAAAAAGGCTCAAGGAATGGCAATTCATTGTACTTTCAACCCTTTGTTGAACAGATATGCCATTTGGGCTCAGAAAATAAAGACAATGCTCCCCTGTAGTCCCAGCAATAGCAGCATTAATAATCTTTCCTCCAGTCTGAGAAAAGAGTCTGTGACCTCGGAGTTATTTGAATATTTGAAATTGTCTTTTGATACTAAGTTGACTAAAGTGGTGCAGTCCTGCTTTGCCCAACTGAGACGGCTAACTAAGATCAGGTCATTTCTTTCCTTTGCAGACTAAGAGAAGTGACTACTTCACACCAATCCTTGCTGCCCATCACTGGTGATCCGTGAGTTTCAGGGTGCTCTCACACCTACCTTGTTTGGTATGGATTTCCGGACATTTTATTTTAACAATATTTTTTTTACAGGTGTCCAGACCAAACAGCCGGACCTTGGTCCAATGAAAAGAGGTAGTTGTGATCTGGACTAAACTAAACCATGGTCTGGTTCGTTTCTAGTGTGAAATTATTTTTTGGATGGTTCGAACTTTTGGAACAAATACAGGAACTTGTGGCAGACTATCATGGTGTTATAAGACGGAAAAAGCTCCTTTAAGAAAACAGCTCAGTGCTTGGTGTGTGCGTCAGAGTGACAGTGAATGTGCTCAGGGCAGACAGCTGGTGGCTATCAGAGCAGAGAATAAATCAGCAGTTTACTTGTGAAGTGGTAGTAAATGTACAGTGCAGGTTTCAGTTTCTGTCTCTAAAGTGCTGCAGAAATGCAAATGCTGTAGCTCCTTAAAAACCAGGTAAAGTTCCCGTGTCTTGTTTCTCAACAACGCAACAAAACAAGAAGAAACACAGTAGCACAGGGGGATGATGACCGGACATTTTCTTGTCTCAATGCCTACTCAAAGTGCTTTATACAGTACAAGCAACATTCAGCATTCACACACATTCATACGCTGTGGCCGAGGCTACCGTACAAGGTGTCACCTGCTCATCAGATCAGCATTCACAGTACGATGGGGCAGCTTTTGGAGCAATTTGGGGTTCAGTGTCTTTCCCATGGACACTTGGACATGTAGACTGCAGAGCCAGGGATCAAACCACCAACATTCCAAATTAGTACACACCTAAACCCTGTATTGTATAATTATTTAGTGCGCTTGCATAACTGCAGGGTGAAATCAAAACTAACCGGATAAAAAGTATACAATGTAACAAAAACATGAACCTTTGGTGGACCTTGGCTCGGACTTTCTGGTATGAACAGGGCCTTAGAATTGATTTTATTGCTTGTTTTTAAATACTGAATTGGCTCTTGAATATAGAATTTATCTGCCAATTTTCTATGATCCTGATTGCTGTTTAAGAACCTCTAGCAGGCTACTAATGGTTCCAAGATCTCATCCCAATCTCTTCTTAAGTCTCACTTTTATCTTCTTTTATTCTTAACCAATGGTTTTTGATGTTTGATGCCCTATTTATATTATTGTATGTAGTTACCTCGTAAGTTCTGGACATTCATTACTTCTAACTGTATTTTAAAGCACTTTGTAGCTCTGCTTCAAATGGTGGTAACAGAGTCATAATTTGGACATTTTGGAATTTTGTCAACACATCTGAAAATCTGTAAAAAATAAAGTATGACTATGAGAGTTTTTTCTTTAGAGCAACCTCTCCAGTTAATAAAAACTTGCTAAAGTATTACATGGTATTTTATGAGGAACCCAAGATTAAAACACAATTAAGAACAGAGTTGTAACAACAATGATTGATTGCTTCTGTAGAAATTTATAGCTCTTTTACAGTCTGTTAGCTCATTGTTGTTCTAATGCACACCATAAAAATGTTATGGCCAGTAATCAAAAAAAAAAGTCCCTGTGGGGAAAATAATGTAAAATGTATGCACTCTGTACTTGCATCATTATTCAGCGAGGATTTAAAGTCCAGCTGCTTGAGGTTTTAATGCCCACTCATATCTTTTCTGCTAGAATAACAGTCAGTGACCCCTTTTTATTAATTAGGATTACACAATTAAGACCTTTCACATCTCCAGTCAAGGCCCCATCCTCCCTCTCAACTTTGTAAATTAATTTGTATACAGTGCTGCTCTACACAAGGCCCTGCTGCATGTTGTTAAGAGGATCAATGAATGGATTTCAAGTTTTTATTTATAGAAATCAAGACATTTATCAGTATTAATTTCATGCACTCTCAGTAATAAATGCTTTCCCCTTGGAAGAGTACTCTGCAAATAGTAACGTATGGTACCCACGTAGACCAAGGGTGTTACAATGAGAAATGTGAAGAGTGAATGAGATTGTAAATGGTAATAATGTAAGTGCTGGCTCTCAGACAGGCCATTACTTACATCAGTGCTGCTGTTTTCATCACAGCGCCGACATTATTAACCTCAACTAACACTCACTTAACAACACATGTTACAACACATCTTTTCAAGGGAACATAATTTGTTCTAAATCATTTTGAAATAATCAAACATATGGGCTGAAATATGTGCCAACAAAAACTGAATTTGAATCACATAATTTGAAATTGTATTGTTTAATTTGAATCATAGCATTGAAAAACTGAATCTGAATAGTATAGTTTGAAATTGAATGTATTCCTTTGGAATTAAATTCCAATAAAATGATCATCAATGAAAATGTAACTCTCTGTATATCTTCACATTTAGTTCTCACAATTCAAATTCAGTTCACAAAATTAAATTTCAAGTTACTGTGACAGACAGGTACTTGAAGGATGAAGGAAGAGCAATCGAGCGCAGATCAATAGATAGACATTTCTCAAATTCAAGGATCCTTCTTTGGTAGGACTGGTCCTTCCACGTCAGGTCCTTCAGAGGCTAGGCCCGGCTCCTCTGTTACATATGGAGAACACGTAAATGGAACAGGCTAGCAAGTGCACGTCATTTGTGCACGCTGCATTTCAAAACACTGGATGAAATGGTTGTGTAACTGTGCTGTTCAATTTTTTTGTTGAGATGGAAAATGTGAATCATTATCATTCTGCTTGCACGAGGAGATTCTACTAACATCTCTTATTTATCCCTTATCCCAGAATTTAAAACGGCACCTTTCACAGAGGCAAATTTGACATAAGTGTAGTTATTATGGCAATAAACCCCTTTCTGATTCCGAAATATTAACGGCTAATCCCAACTAATTTGCCGTTCGCGTAATATTACGTAAAGTTTACATGATGTCTGTGTGACCAGGTTCTACGATTACACAAACAAGAATAACACACATATCTGGTTAGCCGGCTGTACGTTTTTTTGTTATCAAGTTGTCAGAGTGGCTAAGATTGCTGGGCTAACAACCATGTTAGCTTAGGCTAGCTCAGCTTCAAGGTACATCTGCAAGGATATACAGTTACTTTACTGTCATTTTTTACACTTACCACATACACACTCATCCACCACCACATCCTTATTGTTATGCTTGCTTGTATGGAGGGCACAGTACGTTCTGCTCTGCCACTGAATGTTGGTATTGAACATTGATTGTAAATTGCAGAATTGAATTGTCCCGTATGAACAGAGAACCTGGGATACTGAGCTGGTGTTGGGTAAAACTCAAACTTTGCCTGGTGTTGGGCTAGTTTCCTCATGTTGAAAAGAGTCCGCTGAAGTAGTGGGGAACTGATTAAGACACCCAACTGGGCTGAGACCCTGGGTCAGACCCAGAACAGAAACTAAGATATCCCATCTCTATCATACAACTGCATCCACGGAGACGGCATCTCAGATTCCATCATCGACTCTTGGTTTGTCTTAATCTCTTGATGTGCCCTAGTTTTATATTTTTGATGGCAGTTTCTATGGTATGCTCACCAATCAAATGCTAGATTCAACGAACTGTTCTTTTGTTGTTGGTGCTGACTTCAATACCCTGGGAATTCCTCTTGATCTTAAAGGAAGAGCTGAAACATACCATGGGTTATTCCAGATTGGGTGCGTCTCAGAAGTGGAGTGTTTTGCTTACTTGACTTGCAATTTTTTTCATTTTGTCTGGATATTTGTTATCTCAAGATGTTTTACATATAGAGTAAGTCTAGACCAGACTCCATACTTTACAAAGACCATAAAAGTAAATAGTCTACAGAGTTAAATGGTTTATTTAATTTGTCCAGTTATAAACAACACGGATCAAAGTTTTAGTTGTTAAAATAGTGACGTGATGTTATAAACAATCAGGAGTCTTAAGAGGGAGTTTATTTTGAAAGGTGACCAGATGCCCTAGCCCTTTCAACCCCTACCACCCCACGTAAAACACACTGCCAAAGCTTTAATGGAAAGCTGAGGGTTAGAAATTAATATTATAGTTTTTCTCTGGTTTGGAGTACACATCCTGTTTTCTACGGATCAACTAGGCAGATGCTGTTTCTCAGATCTGCATTGACTTTAATGAAGCCAGCTGACGGTTAAAAAAAAAAAAATTCTCAGAAGGCAGAGACTCAACGGAAGTCGCATTTAAACCAAGCAGCATGTCTGAATCCCCACGTTTACCAGAAACCTACTGGTTACTATGTAAGTACTACAAACCGAAGTTAAAAACAAACCTGAAGCTGAAGAAACCCTAAACGTTAACGGAACAGACCCGCGGACCTGATTGACTGAGAAAGAGAGGGAAAAAGAGAGAGAGCTGTTCGCAGTGATCCGAGTGAGCAGAGCGTGTGTGTGTGTGTGTGTGGGGGGGGGGCTGTGCCTATCACAGAACGCAGAGACGGTCAGCTGAGGAGTTTTATTCAATCCGGGTACAGATATTGACTCGTATAATACTTGTACTCGGCAAAAGTGCTTTATCCGTACCTGATACTCGTTTCAGCCGAGTATCAGGTATGCTCATCCCTAGTTTTCTTCTTCAGTATTCACTTGGTTTATCACAAGAGCAGGCTACAGCAAAGAATCAGAAAAAGATGTATTGCCAGGTAAGTAGCAATTGACAGAGGTGGCGGATTAAGGTATAGCTCCTGGTCCAACCTTGCCAAATAGTTGTTATATGGTTCCAACTACGATATTCTATCACTTTGTTCTAGATAGTCTGTGTGAAACCAGCTGGTTTGGGCATCTAGTTGCATCACATGGTCATGTGACCTGTTGCCAATTAGGAAATGATAAAAAGCTTACCAGTTTCAATCATTAGTCCTTTACCTCTTGCTGAGTGCACCGCATCATGCAGGTACGCAAAGTTTGGCTGCGGTAATTCGGCCAGCAATCACAAGTGCTGCTTAAGGCTGACTTATCGTTTTGGTTCCACTAGGGTGATATGCTGTGTTCTATTATCCTCAACGATCTGACTCAGACCTCAGATATGAAGTCACTTCCACATTGTAGCGTTCTGGTATGTTTTGTGCTTCCGAGTCGGAGAGAAACATGGATGCCACCCAGAAAGCTGTTGTTATGGTAGCACTGGCTGAGTACCAGGCACTCCAAAATAAGTATGTGCTTCACCTACACAACACCAAGGAAGTACTCCAGGAAGAGGACACAAGATGCAAAAGGTATGCTCATATTTCAGTATGTTTGGTCAAGTTTGAGCCACCTTATAGTAGATCATTTTAGCTAGCACGGCAGCCAGAACACCAAATGGATATTAACATTTTTTTTAATCTCTATTTCTTTTTCTCATTCATGTCACATTCAGGTCTGCTTGAAATGGTGGCTGAGATTGCCAGCAATTTCTTCCCACAGTAGGTCTCTGGCCAGCGTCAAGCGCTGGTTCAGGTCATGGAAGGACCTGGGAGGGCCCTAACCTTCTGCCTCTATTTCCAGCCGCATGAGGTCAATTAGAAATAAAGTTTGGTCCTTCAAGAAAGTCTCGTTGGTAACAAGTGAGGCAATGGCAGGCAGTGGGGCGGTGGCTCCCACCTGGCTGATATCTGAATCACAAAAGAAAAAGAAAGATGTCAGCACAGCCCTCAGGATTTAATAACAGTGCATGTGCATTAGTATCTCACCTGTGCTTTCAATGCACACCAAGTTAACAGAGGTCATGAGCCCCTGGTCCAAGTAACCAGCCACTGGGTTGGCTTGTTTTTGAAACAAGGACCCATGAAAGGGCCGGGTCCTCTCCTGGTCCCAGTACATCTTTCCATCAATAAACACTAAAAATGAAACACTGTACACTCTGTATCTGTTGGGCAGTATTCTATAATGTACAGTTATCATTCTGTCACTTTGCAAATTGAAATACCAGTTTAACATGCAACATTGACATTTAACCCACATAAAGCACTTTTCTAGTAAAACCATAATTTATGTAGGTTAAATATAACTATAGATAGCTAGGACATTATGGTGTTACAGCAGCAAAATCATATTATAATATGTTATAATACATAACTATATGTATAATATATAACTGCACGCAGTTACAACGGGGTCCAAGCCTCCCCGCGCCAGTCGACCCCGGCGACCCGGGGAGCGCACGAAAGCGGATCCCAAAGCGAAAGCGGGAGGGCAAACATCGAGAGGCGCACGTAACGGTACGGATTATTAGCGCAATGACACAGAAAAACTCTGGTCTCCTAGGCTGGATACAAAACCTTGATAAAATGGCCCAAAATTGTCTACGTTGATCATAGCGCCCCCTAATGGCCTATCTTTACCAAATTTGGTACCGAGCCTCCGGGCGGCATGTCAAACAATCGTCACTGGTTTGGTGTCGAAAGCATTTATTGTGGCAGAGATAATGCAATTGCAAATTTCCCATTTAAATGCATTGAGTGTTTTGACAAAACCAATAAATGTTGATTATTTGGCCCCCTAATGGCTCACGTTTACCAAATTTGGTACAGAGCATCGGAAAGGCATGGTCAACACTGCTCACAAGTGATATGTTGATACCTTTTAATTTGGCCGAGATATGATATGATATGTGTTTGGTAGCTTACTACAGAAACTTTGCTTGGTCGTCAAATGCGCACACAATTACGTAGTAAAATTCTTTATACAACTTTTTGTCAGGGCCATCTGCAGATGCTATACACCAGGTTTCGTGCAGATCTGTGGCACGGCCTAGGACGAGTTCGAAAAAGTTGGCTTCGCACTTGTCGCAATATTGCGAAATTAAATTTAATCAGAAATCGACGCGGCCTATATCATGTGACTCAAGTTGATGTAGCGAACATGTGGACATGAAGAGTTTTAATGTGAGATGTATAATGTAGGAGTTATAGGCAAAAACACGTTTGACGTCATTGTAGCGCCACCTAGTGTACCACGTGTGTAATATTCGGTACGTTAGGTCAGCTACCCATTGTACATCTACCCTGTTAATTTCAAGTAATTCACTTTAGTGGAAGTGGTTAATCCAGACAATGGCCCATAGGCCACGCCCACTTAAATCAATCAGTACCCCACAGTACCCCACCGGAGTTTATATATATAAACTCTGCAAAGTTATATAATTATAATAATGGAAAAGAATAATCCCTAGGAAAACAATAGGGAACTGCACGCAGTTACAACGGGGTCCAAGCCTCCCCGCCCGAGGCTGCGTGTACGCGTGAAACGCGGTTCACACAGCAGGGCTGTGGAACCCTATTGTTTTCCTAGAGATTATTATTATTTTTCTTCACCGCATAAAACCCATAATGCAGCCTAAACCGTACATGGTGGCGACGCACCATTTTCAGGACTGGTCCAAAACTCCGCAAAGACCTCAGACGAAAAAATTTACCCACGTCCACCACTAGGTGGCGCTATAGCTGAAAAAACGCGTTTGACCCTATAACTCCCAAACCGTACATCGGAATTTTAAAAACCTTATATCCACGCGTTCCCTGGATCCTACTGAATCTCGTGATATAGGCCACGCCCATTTTCGCCTATACTTTTATGCCTGAAAAATTGCGATTTATCGAAAACCAACTTTTTCGAACTCCTCCTAGACCGTGCAACGGATCGGCACGAAACTTGGCACAGGGCATCTCCAGATCGACCTGACATAAAGTTACATAAAGATTCTTTATAGACTAAAAATTGCACGCATTACGCGCAAACAAATTTGTGTAGCTAACTACGAAAATACCGACTTTGGCATATCTCGGCCAAGATAAATGCTATCAGAGCCAAACTTTAGAATATTCCTTTTTTATGACCCTTTGAGGCTCTAAAACAAATTTCACGAACATTGGCCACTAGGGGGCGCTACAAATACAACAAGTTTATATCTCATGAACCGCTCATCCGATTTTTACAAAATATGATGGATCCCATCTAGGCCCAGTCCTGAGGCTGTCCTTACAGTGGGGTAATGATTGGTTCAAGTGGGCGTGGCCTACGCGCCAACGTTTGGATTAACCACATTAATCACTTGTAATTAACAGGACGAATGTACAATGGGTACCAAACTTTAGATTATTCTTTTATATGACCCTCCAAGATGGTAAAACAAATTTTTCGCAAATTGGCCACTAGGTGGCGCTACAATGACGTCAAACGTGTTTTTGCCTATAACTCCTACATTATACATCACACATTAAAAATCTTGATGTCCACGTGTTCACTACATCAAGCTGAGTCACATGATATAGGCCACGCCCATTTCCGTTTAAAATTATTTTCGCAATATTGGGACAAGGGAAAAACCAACTTTTACGAACTCGTCCTAGGCCGTGCGACAGATCTGCACGAAACCTGGTGTATAGCATCTGCAGATGGCCATGACAAAAAGTTGCATAAAGAATTTTGCTACGTAATTGTGTGCGCATTTGACGACCAAGCAAAGTTTCTGTAGTAAGCTACCAAACACATATCATATCATATCTCGGCCAAATTAAAAGGTATCAACATATCACTTGTGAGCAGTGTTGACCATGCCTTTCCGATGCTCTGTACCAAATTTGGTAAAGATGAGCCATTAGGGGGCCATATAATCAACATTTATTGGTTTCGTCAAAACACTCAATGCATTTAAATGGGATATTTGCAATTGCAATATCTCTGCCACAATAAATGCTATCGACACCAAACCTGTGACGATTGTTTGGCATGTCGCCGGGAGGCTCTGTACCAAATTTGGTAAAGATAGGTCATTAGGGGGCGCTATGATCAACGTAGACAATTTTGGGCCATTTTATCAAGGTTTTGTATCCAGCCTAGGAGACCAGAGTTTTTCTGGGTCATTGTGCTATTAATCCGTACCGTTACGTGCGCCTCTTGATGTTTCCCGCCGTTTGCCCTCCCGCTTTCGCTTTGGGTTCCACTTTCGTGCGCTTTCCGGGTCGCCGGGGTCGACTGGCGCGGGGAGGCTTGGACCCCGTTGTAACTGCGTGCAGTTCTAGTTCAATATTGCTCTCACAACAAGACTGATCGTGAACCACTGTCTTTATTTTCTGAGCTCACTAGATGGCGGTCTCTGTTCAAAGAAAATGGTTAAATGGATGGTAATTCAACCCTTTGTTGAAAACATAGACTGTATTTACAGTATATTGATGGACAGCGCATCCGGTTCGACAAAGTGCTGCAAATGCGGAAGTAACTTAAACCTCATTCTATCTGAATTACTGCAGGTAGCGACACACAGGGTTGCAAAAGGAGGTTGGTCTCACATATTTTTGAGTTAGCTACTGGGATGTGTTAATTTCACGGAATTCTGTGACACAAGGTTGTGCAAGCAAACTGTCAGTCAACCAGTAAACATACTCTTCAAAATGAAAACTACGTTTTAACATGTTATCAGTTTGTACTTCAATACATAGGTGATGAAAATAGTAAACTGCTTTAAACAGGGACATGTGCTTTCAGTTACAAAGTCATTACTAACTTTACATTTCTTTAAATATTATTAAATATAATTTAAAAACGGTTTTCCTTATATAACAGTCATAAATAAAAGTATAAATCTTCTCATAAACTTCTTCTTACAAACAAATATGGAATGCATGTGGAACTATGACAAATGAGATGATTTGTCTCTCATCATCATATGATGATACATGTTAGTATGACCTGTAATAACATAACAATGTTAATGTTAAAATCTATTGAAACTATGTCATTAACTGCATATCGATTTTTAAATATCAATAACAATTTTAAATGAGCAAAAAGTACATTCTCTATAACTTCATTCAGATCTATCACAAAGTAGACATAGTTTCATATAGTTTGCAGACTTATGCTAAAAAAAAGGTTTACATAAATGATGAACATAAAACAAAAGTTCTAGTTAGTTTTTATGACTACTCAGGGTTTCTCCAGGTTAAGGTTACCTTAAAATCAGCCCATCTTAAGTTAGTTTGCCAGAGCTGAAGTTGTCGCTATGTCCATAAAGGCTAACCAACTTCAATTTCTCTACCAGCAGCTCTCTTTTTCAATACTAGACACTTTTGACCTTTATTACTAATTACAGAATTTTTGTTTCTGAACTTTTGTAGAGTGCGGCAGTGATGGGTTTGAGTCTCCAACAGAACATGAGTCTACAAAAGGTTAAGTTGTGTTTAAACACTGTATTACATATATATTTTATCTACAGTTTATTCAGTTTTATGATGTGTGTGGTTTTGTCATACACAGTACACAAGAACACAAGTATTTTGTAGCACTATGTTTTACAGTGTTTGTAAGCAGCTAAAAGCCTCGTTGTATAATAAAACCGTCCATGTTAAGTGTGAACAATTACATGTCTACATCTTTCTGACAAGGCACCTAGTTCTCTAATTTTTAGATAGTAGTGCCTAGGGATGAGCCGAGTACTCGGCTGAAACGAGTATCCGGTATGGATAAAGCACTTTTGCAGAGTACAAGTATTATACGAGTAATACGAGTCAATATCTGTACTCGGATTGAATACTGTTAACTCCTCAGCTGACCGCGCTGCGTTCTGTGATAGTCACAGCGCCCCCCCCAACTCCCCCCCACACACGCTCGGCTCACACACACACACAGAACAGCGCTCCCTCTTCATGCTGCTTGGTTTAAATGCGATTCCCGTTGAGTCTCTGCCGTTGGAGCATTTTTTTTTTTAACTGTCAGCTGGCTTCATTAAAGTCAATGCAGATCTGAGAAACAGCATCTGACTATTTGATCCGTAGAACACAGTCCCCCCCCTCGCCCCCTCTCTCTTTCTCTCTCTGTGTCTCTCTCTTACTCACACACACACACACACACTCACACATACCTTGTGTGGAAATAAAAAAGAACCAAAAACAAAAATCACACTGATCATAAAAAATATAAAGTTAAAAAAATTAAGTTATATTGAGCATGAAAACTCTTGTTCATTACATTTTACTTCATAATTGCAACCGCATGTGTTGTATTCATTGTTGCAAAACTTGTTCTGTTTATAGTTTGTTTGTTACCATGACAACACCATTGATCTGAAGCTCAATGCTGTCATGTAAATAGTTTTCTAATCAGCAATAAATAACAATTTCTGATCAACCCATATCAATTGCATGCTTAAAATAACATACCGGTTAAAGCCCTGCCAATTTCAAGACAACCCAACCCACTTCCGGGTTAAATTCTGTCCACTTTGCAACCTCCTCTGTTGACTACATGCAAATGAAGCAGGCGGGATAAGGATTCTGATTGGTCAGTGTCTGAACTAGAAAGCCAGGTTCGCCTGCTCTGAATAGCCGACTTAATGGTGATAGTGTAGCTGGAGGGGTTTGGCTGACTCTTTGCACATTTTAAAATTATATTAATTGTGCTCCTGCAGCTGTCACGAGTAACTCAAATGAAGCTGGCGGCGAGAGGGATTTTATTTGAGCGTAATTATTTACATGTCAAGGTCAAGGAAACTTTATTATCCCTGAGGGGCAATTTGATTTACAGCCAGCAGTACCACACACCAGAAGAGCAATGTAAAAATCTCAAAAACATAATTAGACCGTAAAGAACAAAACAAACAAATGGAGCATGTAGAAATACATCTTTAAACTACCGTACTTTGTTTAAAAGGCCAATAGCAGTTGGAATAAATTAATTTTTGAGTCAGTTGGTAAAGCAAGTAGGCAGATGATATCTGCGGTCGGATAGAAGCAATTCATTTAAAAGAGGATGGCTCGCTTCCAACAGGACTTGTTGGACCTTCTAACCCTGGATTTCCACCAACTGCGGAACAGCTGCGGATTGGCATTGTTGAGTGTCGGCTTCGTGCTCTGCCGTTCTTCAATACCTACCAGGTCTGGATTTGTTGCAAAACGGCTGCGGCCATGACTGACAGCTTCACGTATGATCACGCGATAAAACAGTATGTATTTTATATAAACAGAACCACTTAACCTCTGACCTGTTGACTTCAGGTCTGTCTCCCTCCATTATGACATTTTCAAGGTGTAGTGCAGGGAAATATGGGCGCAGTGAGCACAGTGTATTTTATTTGGAAAATTAACCGAATGTTTTATTTTGTTCCTGTGCTCGACTTCCTGTCCTGCACAATCTGCACTGTGCTGACACATTAGGCTCATTGGAGATGAACTGTACCTTGCCTGTTAAGTGGACGAGAGCAGGAAGCAGAAGCCGAGGGCGGGGACAAAAAGATGCGGTAAAGTTGGACAGTTTCCGTCCGATTCCAGCAGCCTACAGGCTGAAAAGGAAGTCACAGAAACACTGTGGTGGAATTCCGATTTAATAAAATATAATCAGACCCAGCTGGTACACAATCTCTAGTTGTTTTAATTATGACAAAGTAGCTCTCAAAATGTTCTACATGCAATCTGTTGCTGATGTTAATTAACAACAGACTGTAGATGATCAGTGATCTGAACGGATTTAGTCTCTCTGACTTCTAAATCTAACTATCAGCCACACTATAGGTTCTGTACAGAGTAAGTCTTTAAATCCGACAAATAGCAATTAAAATCCCTCCAATTCAAAAACAAAAACTGTTTAAATAAAACCAATTAGCTGTTAAATTAGCTGAGAGGCTGGCGTTTCCCAGCATGCCCTGGGTCCGCCTGGGTCTTGCAGTCGGTGAAAAGCAACTGCGCTGCCTGCGTCTCAGACTAATAATCGTGAGATTATCGTTGCCTACGTGTGCATGACGTCAGAGCAAGTCGGGTTCAAGTCGGACACAAATCTAACCGGCATGCAACGGGCGGTGATCGCCGTTGATCAATTCTGCGCAGACCAGGCTTATCTCCAACGGGTCTAATGACTTTAATGGAAAACCTACTGACGCCACCGCCGTTCCGTAACAGAGTAGTCAGATCATTCAGTGTTAGGCCTGCGATTTTACTGCATGCATTAACTGCATTAACTGCATTAAAGAGAGTGAAGTGTACCAACTAATAAAAGAAAAGGTTAAAATTGATTCAATGAAACACAACCTTTATGTTGTCTTTCCGTCAATTGAAAGTCAACCCTTTTGTTGACTATTTTTAATCAATGTTAACTTTTTCTTACATTTTTGTCCCTTTTTCAACACCTTTTCCATGTTTGTCACTTTTTTGACGTTTTCAACACTACGTAACCCTAACTTATTAACTTTAGTATTACAGTTATTTTTGGAATTTATGGTCAAACTTCATTTTTAGGAAATTATACTTAATGTACCTAATGAAAAGCAGAAATTAGGAATTATTTAGACTAAAATTAAAGGAATGTATGTTGATGGATAATCAGACTGGAATATGTCAACTTTTACTCATTACTATTTCAAAACCACTTACATTTTTTCTCCAAATGCTACAAAATTAAATAAGACTATTCTAAGAAATTTGAAAATTAATGAAAGTAGAGATTTGTACTTGCCAAAGAGCGTTGTGTGGAATCAATCATGTTATTTTGGAGAATTAAAAAGCACATTGATATAGGACAACATGAGGACAACATGAGGGTTAAAAGCACAAAGGACTATTAATCACAGTGCTGAGGTATTTATACTTTTGCAGCTGCTTGACAGCCTGATCATTGATCAGAGAGGAAACTTAGGGACTTTTCCTGAAATTGATTGTTTGTTTTTAATACATTGATGTTTAAAAAGGACCTCTTGTAAAATCTGCCACTACAGGGCCATGGCCAAGATCCCTACTACCATAGATCATTAATATTAATGGACAGAGCATGTGTGACATCACCCATTAGTTTGTGGAGATCTGATATGAGTCGTCGAATCTTGAACAAAGTGAGGGAATTACATTTGAAAATATTGCATAAAACATACCGTACAAACTTGTTTATCTCGAAATTCATGCCGGTTGACAATTATTGCAGTTTTTGTAAGACCATCATGATCATCTTTTTTATGGTTGTCCATTTTGCATTACATTGTTATTCTTATTATTTTGAATGTAAAGATAGAAATATATGTAATATTGTTAATCTTTTTAATTTTATTAGGGAAGTTTCATATTCATAAATCAAAGTTTTCCAATTCAAGACCTTGCTTTAAACTATTCCAAATTGAAATTGACATATATTTTGAGTCTCTTAAATTAGTAACAAATAAGGAAGCTACAACTACAGTATATGTGATATACTCCAATCTATTAAATTAAGAACATATGTTGTCAATTTAATATACGTAGTTTGCAAATTGGTCACATTTTTATTTCCTTTATATTTCTTTTTATTATAATTATGCTGTTCACTTCATATTTTGTTTATATTGTATTTAAGTTGCATTCTCTTTCTGCATTTTGAGTTGTGATGTCTGAATGTTTGTAATTTTCTTTGTAAATAAAAAAAAGGAAAAAAAAAGATATGAGTCGTAGAGTTTGCGTTTGTGTGCAGCCTAGAGACGAGCCGGATACTCGGCTGAAATGAGTATCCGGTACGGATAAAGCACTTACAAGTCAAAATCTGTGCTCGGATTGAATAAAAATCCAAATTAGGTAGCGGACTGTCTGCGTTCTGTTATAGTCACAGCACCCCTCCTCTACACACACGCTCTGCTCACTCACTCACTCACACACAGAACACGGAGAAGTAAACAGCGCTCTCTCTCTTCCTCTCCCTCAGTGACTCAGGTCCGCGGGTCTTTTCCGTTAACGTTCAGGGTTTCTTCAGCTTCAGGTTTGTTTTTTACTTCGGTTTGTAGTACTTACTTTACCAGTCGATTTCTGGTAAACGCACACACACACATACCTGGTGTGGAAATAAAAAAAAAAGAACCAAAAACAAAAAAAATCACACTGATCATAAAAAAATTAAAAGTTAAAAAAAGAAAGTTATATTGAGTATGAAAACTCTTATTCATTACATTTTACTTCATATTTGCAACCGCATGTGTTGTATTCGTTATGTATCGTATGTATTCTGTATATAGTTTGTTTGTTACCATGACAACACCATTGATCTGAAGCTCAATGCTGATGCTGTCATGTAAATAGTTTTCTAATCAGCAATAAATATATCAATTGTTTGTAAAAGACCCTCAAAACTTAAAATAACCGTTAAAATATACAGTGAGGAAAATAAATATTTGAACACCCTGCTCTTTTGCAAGTTCTCCCACTTAGAAATCATGGAGGGATCTGAAATTGTCATCGTAGGTGCATGTCCACTGTGAGACATAATCAAAAAAAAATTTCCCGGAAATCACAATGTTTGATTTTTTAACTATTTATTTATATGATACAGCTGAAAATAAGTATTTGAACACCTGTCTATCAGCTACAATTCTGACCCTCAAAGACCTGTTAGTCTGCCTTCAAAATGTCCACCTCCACTCCATTTATTATCCTAAATTAGATAAGCACCCGTTTGAGGTCGTTAGCTGCATAAAGACACCTGTCCACCCCATACAATCAGTAAGAATCCAACTACTAACATGGCCAAGACCAAAGAGATGTCCAAAGACACTAGAGACAAAATTGTACACCTCCACAAGGCTGGAAAGGGCTACAGGGAAATTGCCAAGCAGCTTGGTGAAAAAAGGTCCACTGTTGGAGCAATCATTAGAAAATGGAAGAAGCTAAGCATGACTGTCAATCTCCCTCGGACTGGGGCTCCATGCAAGATCTCACCTCGTGGGGTCTCAATGATCCTAAGAAAGGTGAGAAATCCGCCCAGAACTACACGGGAGGAGCTGGTCAATGACCTGAAAAGAGCTGGGACCACCGTTTCCAAGGTTACTGTTGGTAATACACTAAGACGTCATGGTTTGAAATCATGCATGGCACGTAAGGTTCTTGTGGTATCCTAACTGTAATATCTTAACTGTAATATTGATTAACAAGAATGCTTATCTGTAAGCTATATCATTTACTTACTTACGAAGAGTACTAGTTCATTTTCCTTATCCTGTATTTGACGTTAGCTGCTAATAAGGGATGTTCCAGAAGGAGGCGCTATTACATTGAGTTCTGAATCAGAGTATGTTGCTGACAGGATGTTGTCTCTAGGTGTAGAAAAAGACCGAAGAAGTTGTTGCTAGCTAGAGACATGTGAAAGTAGCTTTGTAACTTGTACAGATGTCATGCCTGTCCATTTGTATTAAACGTTCAAAGGATTTGGGATGTTGTGGACATTAAGTTCTTCCTTAGACGATATAACATCTTTTTGGCGACGAAGATAAAATTTTTTTGGCCTGATGCCGGTGGATTGAGTGGCATTGGACGTCGGGGCTGCAGGTTACCGTGTACATTTCTTCGGCTGGAAAGGGGAGAGAGTGAATTAAAAAAAAGGACAAGATGGCTACTGTTGGCACGCTAGCAGCGTTTGATGCAAGAAAGCAGACTTGGGAAGAATATTGTGAAATACTGGAGCAGTTTTTTGAGGCAAATCAGATTGACGGGAGATCGGCAGAGAGCCATACTCGTAAGCGTCGTGGGAGCATGGACATACAGCTTGATGCGAAACCTCCTCAGCCCAGGAAAGCCTAAAGATAAAACTTATCAAGAAATGGTAAGCCTGTTGAAAGATCTCTTCAATCCTAAGCCGAGTGCAACCGTGCAGAGATACAAGTTTGATTCCCGTAATCGCAAGCATAATGAATCCGTAATGGAGTATGTGGCAGAGCTACGTCGGCTAGCGCAAGATTGACAATACGGTGACACATTACAGCAGATGTTAAGGGACCGCATCGTATGTGGAATAAATGATGATCGGATTCAAAGACGTCTTCTAGCAGAAAGTGATTTAAAATTTGACAGTGCATTGTCAATTGCTGTGGCAGCGGACTGCAAATAGGAATGCACAGGATCTGCAAAACCCAGGTGCAACAGTGAAGCACTTCAACAACGGCCCATGGGACGCGGGTACATTCAGAGTAGCACGAAGAGTGTTACCGTTGCAAAGGATCTAAGCATGTTGCAACAGACTGTAAGTACAAAGAAGTGAAATGTCATGCTTGTGGAAAGATAGGGCACATTGCTAGAGCTTGCCGTAGAAAAAATGCACAGAATCAGGTTAAGAAGAAACCTGCGGATTCAAAGAAAGGAAAGAGTTACCATGCTCACAAAGTGCAAGAAAGTCAGGGTGGAAGTAAAAGTGATAGCTCACACGACACATTTACCCTTAATAATTGCATAAAGTTCAGATTGGGACGCATGAGTAAAGTACACCTGAGAAACATGGTGGAGATAAAACTGAATGGGAAAGGTGTTAATTTAGAAATTGACACAGGTTGTAGTCTCACAGTTATTAATGAAAATGCATTCCAGAAGCTGTGGAAGGATACAAAAATCCCTTGTTTAAGGCCAATTAAAATCCAGTTGGAGACTTACACAGGCGATCCTGTTAAAGTGATAGGTGCAGCCCTTGTGAGGGTTAAATACAAGCAGCAAAGACGAAACCTGCCCCTCATTGTGGTTAAAGGAAACGGCCCCAGTTTACTAGGGCGTGGCTGGTGTTGGAATTTAAAATTTTATGTGCTTAAACATTGTGGCTGATTTGCATTATACATTCAAGCCAAAAGGTAAAAGCATTATTTTGACATAATGAAGACATGTTGGTCATGCATTAAGTTTGCTGTTATAAGTATATAGTTTGTTGTTTGTTACATTAAGTTGTTTTGCAATACTTCTGCTTTATAATATAAGATGTTCTGGTACATTTTGTTATAACCCAGCTCTACAAATGTTTCAGAAGTTGAATTGATGATGTTAGAGACATCCTGTCTCTGGTTTCACTCCCTCTTTATGGCCCAACTACTCTTTTGCTTTGCAAGTCCTGAGGGTCATAAACTTTCAGTCACGTTCCAAGAGATAATGAATAGGCACAAGACCCCACCATTTGTGAGATAAGATGAGGGATGCAAGAGCCAGAGAGTCAGACAAATTTGGGGGAGAGCCGTGTTAGGTTGACTCTGTATTTGTCTCTAGGATATCCTATGTAATAAAATGGATTCACATTTCGGCTGTGTCTCAAATCGCGCACTTCTGTACTAAATACTAACTATATGAGTACATAGTGCGTTCACACTGTCGAAGTGCGGTCAAATGAAGTGTACTTAAATACCCGGATGGTGCACTCAAAACGCCCCGAAAAATGAGTGTACATTGATGGACACTTTCCACACTCAACGGTCGCCATCTTGGCTACGTAGCGGAAGGGGCGGAGCTAACAACAGTTAGACGCGATAGCGAGACCGACGGAGCAATACAAATGTAAGTTGAACGGGAGTCTTTTTGCTATACTTATAACATATAAGCCACCTGTATATGTATATTTGGTTAATTTTACAGTCGGTAATGATTTTTGTACCACGAACTATAACCTTTATTGGTACCGTAATTTGACGTGCTAGCAAGCCAACCATAGCTAGCTAACGGCGGCAGTTTAACCAGATTGGCAAATGCGTTATAAGCTAACGTTACATGTGTTGTAGTATTTTGTTGTTTGTGTTAAACTATCGTTCCGCTGTAGAAGATTTTAGTGTTAGATGTGTGATCTTAACAAGTTGTACATAATCCGATGTGAGCGTTAGCTCACCAAAATAGCGATCAGCTGATTGTCTGCCAGTAACGTAAACAGTAGCGCAATGTTAAAACGTATCCGCTGTTACTGCCTCCACCTGATGTATATACTGTATACTGCCTCCACCTGATGTATATACTGTATAACCCATCTCTTCAGGGACAAACGAGGAGTATAGGGCCATCATTTAGGGGCGACGATGGCCATCAGACCGTAGAAGGATCCCCTGGAGAGTCTGAAGTCCCCCCCTCATGTCCCTGTCCCCATCAGACTAGCTCCGAGCCTCCGAACCTGCAGAACTACAAGCACATTTATAAAATTAAATGACATTAAAAGTATTAAACTTTGTTGTCTGTTGTATTACACGTTGCATGACTGTAGCAAGCATATAAAGGAATGGGGTCTATTTAAATGTCAGGTATGTTCCCTCTGCTTTCACTACTGTATCGTCACTGTATGAAGACCATTTAGAACAAATACAACTTAAAATAAAAGACGTAATGATGTTTTGTCTATTAGGTAAGTTGTAAGGGTAATGCTTCACTATAACAGTCTTATCTCTGGGCTGCAAAGATTTCCTCATGAAACAGTTGAGCATTAAGATGAACAGTAACGTTATGAATGAATGAATATTAACGTTACTTATTTTTAGAGCAGAAATATAAGTATATACATATAAGAGTGGACTGCAAAGAATAGGCATAATTAATGAATTTAAAAGACTGCACTAACAAGAAGGAATATTATACAATACAGTTGTGTGTACTGTTTTCAGCTAATGGGGGGTGACATGACGGCTGTGTTGCAGTCGTCATCCTGGAGCAAATAAAAACATCACATTTATTGTTGTTAAAATATCAAAAACAATGCAGGGATTATTTTTCGCGAAACACAATAGCAGACTGGAATGCTCTCCCTTGGTGAAATTCACAATTTTACAGAAGAAGAAGAGATGAAATGTGGTCGTCATTTCCGGTAAGTGCACATGGCAGTGCGCGATTTGAGACAACACTCCTCTGTCGAAATTTACGCACTATGCAAGACAGTACGTAGTGCGCGAAGTGTACTTCTGTAAGTGCACTAACGGAAGTGCGCGATTTGAGACACAGCCTACAACATCTGAGATTTTGACTACTAATTGAATGAACCCTGAGAATGGAGCAGGATTTAGCTCCAACACTGGCTGGAGGAGATACGTCTCAGATGGAAGGAAATCAAACTCAAACACAAAGGCCAACAGCTGCAACACATGATAACAGAAAAGAAAACACTACAGCAAGTGCTGAGTAAACATGAGAATGTGTTCAAAGAGGAGCTAGGCACCCTGAAAGGAACGAAAGCCACCATCCATGTAAAAGCTAACGCTGTCTCAAGATTCTTCCGTCCCAGGTCTGTACCTTACGCCATGCGGGCGAAAGTGGATGAAGAAATAGACAGACTGTTGAAAGAAGGCATAATCACACCAGTGAAATATGCAGAATGTGCAGCACCTGTTGTTCCGATTCT
Organism: Etheostoma perlongum; assembly: GCA_026937815.1. Lineage (NCBI taxonomy): Eukaryota > Metazoa > Chordata > Actinopteri > Perciformes > Percidae > Etheostoma > Etheostoma perlongum. Next base: position 26,692,803 of record CM049371.1, on the reverse strand, counting down.
GAAACCTGTTGGAACTGTAAGATTATGTGGAGACTACAAGCTCACTGTGAATACAGTTTCCTCATTGGAACAATATCATATACCCAGTGTAGAGGACCTGTTTGCGGCACTGTCAGGAGGAAAACAGTTCTCCAAGTTGGATATGAGTCACGTGTACCAGCAGATACTCATGGATGATGAGTCAAAAAAATATTTGACAGTAAACACACATTGAGTATTGTTCACGTACAACAGACTGCCTTTTGGGGTTTCCTCCGCACCAGCCATATTCCAGAGGACCATAGAGGGGCTATTGCGGGGGATTCCACTGGTGGCGGTGTACCTGTATGACATCCTGGTGACTGGATTTGATGAGGCAGATCATCTGGAGAACCTCACGGCAGTGGTAACAAGGTTAGAACAGGCTGGGTTGCGCCTAAGGAGAAATAAATGCACTTTCCTGCAAGAGGAAGTGGAGTATCTGGGACACAGAGTGGACGCACATTCAAAAATTCAAATAAAGTACTGGTTTCTACTGTGCCATACTTCAAATGGCAACATCAGGGTATGCATTAGGCAACAGAACATTAAACCTGTATAGTGCATGAATTGAACAGTCGTTTCCCACAAAATATTCAGTACAAAAACTCTTGCTGGGCAATACGTCAATGTTGTGATATTTAGCTATTAACAATCAATGTAGTAAATCTGAAGTAGAAGAGGCAAATGATTTGTAAAGAGGACCCCCCAATACTCAGCTCAACAAACAGTCCATTCTGAGTGATTCATTCATTGAACAAATCATTCTTCAGCGTCAGTAGATGCCCTTTCAGTGGTTTGTTGTCTTCAAGACACATCACAACTTTTTGGATAAATGTGAATGTAAGCTCGAGATTCTTTGGGTACTGTAGGTCCAGTGCATAGACGTACCCAACGAGCAGGAGAAATAAGTCTGCCAGATTTGTGGGTCCACTCACAAGTACTTCATCCTCCACGACAATACAGATGCTCTCAGGGCTGAAGAGGGCCGCATCAGTAGTGTCATCCGTGATGACTGTCAGGAGAGCCACGGGGGTGTCAGTGAGGTCTGGACCATCTGCTGACTATAAAACACAAATAATACAAGAATGAGTTCAGCCCCTCAAGGATACAAATCATGCTTATGATTTATAGACATTATGGTCACTTAGCACTGACTAAGACTGCAACCAAGCTACATGTTTTTACTATTTTCTTTACAGTTAGTTTTACACTTATCTGTTAGCATACTTTTTGCTTATACTTACATTTTCATTTATGTAATTTCTACATGTCAATTTGCAGAATAACAACTCAAGTAAACTTCATAAACAGGTCCTGGGGGCTATTCCACAAAGGAAGTTCAACAAACAGAGCCTGAACTCTGAGTTGACTTAACTTGTGAAGTGAAACAGAGTTTTCAGTTCCAGAACAGCTGATCTGAGCTAGGTGAGTTGAAACATTCAACCTCTTCCTCAAAGGCTAATATAAAAGAAATAGATGTTAAATTCAAAATGAAAAGAACTCTGTCAGTGATTTTTATTACGTTCACAGCCAGAAAATGTCTGCTGTCCCATGGTGAATCACAGTATTGTAGCTCCATTGATGATAGCTTTTTACTAGTCGTCAGGCACAATCTCAACTCAGAGTTAACATACTCAGAGTTGACTCAATAACTCAGATCAGCTGTTCTGGAACTGAAAACTCTGTTTCACTTCACAAGGTAAGTCAACTCAGAGTTCAGGCTCAGTTTGTTGAACTTCGTTTCTGGAATAGCCCTCTGGAACGGATAACTCAAAGTTTCCCTCATCTCAGGGTTCACTATGAGTTTTCACATAAACTGCTTTCTGGAATACACCCTGGTTCTCCTAGGGTTCTTTGAGTTATGTCAAATGTTTAAGCTGACTGAATAGCTAGGCAAAGGGACTTATAGTGAGGCCAGTACACTTACATTGCAGGTCCTGAAGAACTTGGAGACATCTTCACGCAGGAACACAGGAAGTGCATGAAGGACGAAGGCCCGTCTCATATTTATATCACGTTGTTCCTAGATGGACAACAAAATATCCATTACAATAGCAATTTCAGAAACACTTAAAAAAAAAAATTCAATGTGTTAAATAGCCCCATGTTGCGATGGTGGTCATTGCTATAGATGGTAGATTCTGTATTTTGGGTCACCATTTATATCTATATAACTTTCTATTGTAAATACTTAAATAACTCATAAAAGGAAAACTTGAAATTGTAAATCAAATTTTACAAAAACAGTAGTTATTTGGACTTCTTCAAATTGAAGCTGATAAAGTATTTTTTTAAGGTACCTCTTTCTGATAGAATACATCTATCTCTGATGAGATGACAATGTTGTGTTCATGCCATAATCACTTAACCTCGGGGCACAGTCCAGGCAATTCATACTATGGCTTTTTACAGTTGTTTGCATACAATCTGTTAATAATCTGTTTCTGAATTGTGCAAAGTTAAAAATTCACCTGAAGATCATAAATAAATCCTCACGAGCTTGGCTAGCTCGTCCGCTATCTTGCTAGTCTTGGTGGCCTTGTCTCTGAACAAGGTGATGAGTTTCGGCGTGTGTTTGTCCAGCTCCTTGTAGAATTGATTGCGCAGGTTAACATTGTTGATTCGGTGGAACTCTGCAAACACGTATACAAAAAGTTGTGTACTTATAGATCTGCTATTTCTGACGTTGATATTTTTGTTTTTAACAGTATAAGTATTAATAAAGGGTTCAAGTGATAGACCTCACAGTTAGTCATAGCAAAAGAATGACTGTGGAAACACATGAAATAAAACCAATTGTTAATAATAATATTTCATAAAACATCCTACCTGAAGTGTTAAGACGATTTCGAGATGATCTCCCAATCGCACACTTGAGCCTACGAAGAATTTCAAACACAGGCCTGGTTAGCATCATGATAACACTAACATTATGAGGTTTAGCATTGCTCGTTACACACACACACACACACACACACTTATTGTAATAAGTAAGCTAAACTCACAGTACGCACGTGCATTACCGGTGAACAGCAAAAACAACAAGCCGCAGAAAGAGGGAAGCATGGACCTTCCTCCCGGGCAAACATGCATTTTATGAAATGTTGTTCATCCGGGAAACCCGCCAATAACGTTACACCGTTGCAAGATGAATTAATATAACGTATTTGTCACGTACAACAACTTCTACATTTACAATTACTTTGATTTGTAAAATATTCACTGTGCACTTTGTACAAATGTATTCCCAGTTCCAAATTTAAAACTATTTATCTCTCTATTGAAATTCAATAAAATAAAATAAAATAAAAAACAGACATAAAACCGTTAGGGTTACTTACCAAATCAGGGCTGATGAGAAGACGGCGCTTAAGAAAACGAGGGCAATGAGACCAATGAAAAAAGCTGAGGTGATGGTGGTTTGAAGCGGGGGGATAAAAGTATGCATTGCAAACAAAAAAAAACTAATTAAACTGTGTTCCAAGTCCACACGGAATAGCCAAAACTTCCTCGCATCAAGGCAAATTCAAAATGGTTGACTCAGCTTTCCCGAGGGAGAGACAAGACCCGCCCACCAGAACGTCATGACGTCGGTAACGCCAAGGCACTACTGTATGGTGTTGGAATTTAAAATTTTATATGTGCTTAAACATGTGATGTGTGATTTGCATTATACATTCAAGCCAAAAGGTAAAAGCATTTTTCAACATAAATGAAGACATGTGGGTCATGCATTAAGTTTGTTGTTATAAGTTTATAGTTTGTTGTTTGTTGCATTAAGTTGTTTTGCAATACTTTTGTTTTATAATATGAGATGTTCTGGTACATTTTGTTATAACCCGTCTCTACAAATGTGTCAGAAGTTGAATTGATGATGTTAGAGACATCCTGTTTCTGGTTTCAGTCACCCTTTATGGCCCCACTGCTCTGTTGCTTTGCAAGTCCTGAGGGTCATAAACCCTCAGTCACATCCCAATCAAAAGATAAGGAATAAGCACAAGACCCACCCTTTGTGAGATAATACTGGGGGTCTAAGAGTTAGACAAAAGAAGGGGAGAGCTGCAACAGCTTGATCCAGGTAACTTTGTCTCAGGATATCCTATGTAATAAAATGGATTCACATTTCAACATCTGAGATTTTGACTACTAATTGAATGAACCCTGAGAATGGAGCAGGATTTAGCTCCAACAATGGTTCCCAAACGTTTTGAGCTTTCCACAGAAATTAGCTATAAAATATTGAGCCCTATTCGATTAAAGTGGCATAAATGTCAACAGAGCTCAATGAGCTTATTAGTTATGAGCTAGTACAACTGTTTGGGTTTACAGTGTAGGGAAAAAAAACATTTTGACAACAGTAACAGCTGATATAGAAACGCGCCTTCAGCTCTGTAGCGTTATGAATCAATTATTTTAATTCCATATATCTCATATAATGACATAATACAATACAGACAGATCGCCTTCACACACCTACTGTTATCCTCCTACACAATAAAACTCGCTAAAGCAAAAGACCACTGGTTGAGTTGTGGGCTCTGTCGGTACACGATCCGTCCTGCCTGCACGATCCGTTCTGCGCATGTGCAATATGTAAGCACACGCGCAGATGATAATTATGATGTACGAGGATTTTCCAGGGATTTACGGCACTGCACGATCTGTTCCACAGTAGCTGCCTGCTGTTAGCCTCCACCGGAAAGCTACCGTTAGTTTAGCTAACAGCTAATTCGGCTAACTGCTAGCTGACAGCTTGATTCAGCCTAAAATAACGTTACTCAAACTAAACAGTGGGGAAAGCAGCTAAATTAAGACTTTACAGTAATAATAAAGACAAGTATTGAGTGATTGTATTTTAAATGAGCACAAGTAAGGCTCATTCACTAAAGACAGATCTACACTGAAGACAGAACTACAGACCATCATCCACATGTGAGTCAGTAGCACACAGGTGGCGCTAGCCGCGCTAGTCCTGGGGTGGCAGACACAAAGATGTGCTCGGTGTTGGGGATCTGAGCTCTCTTTATCTCCTGGTTACAGATGATTGAGAGACCATACATACACACAGTGACTGTATCATTGTCCTTCAGTGGAAATAATTTCCACACTTTCAGATTACTTGGAGCTAGCATAGACAGTTAAAGAAGAGAGCTAGCCATCCAATCCAAACCTCAGCCTGCTCAACTTGTACAGAAACATTAAAATAGACATAACCAGCTTTTTTTAAAATTGTTTTTGAAAACTAAACAACTATAAAAAAAACTATAAAAAAATCACACTTACTTCCATTATTTATTGTTTGAAAAGGGCTGTCCGAAGCATGGGTGCATACCACTGATTTCACTCTGATATTACGATGAAAAAGACACGGTCAAATGCTGGAGAGGGCGGGATTAAACATTAAGGGGGCGGGGTTAAACATTTAACTCCACATTGAGGTCTGCGGATCTGCAGTCAGGGGATATACAGTCTGTCGGTACACCATCCGTCCCCCCTGCACGATCCGTTCTGCGGATATGTTTGCACATGCACAGGTGAGAATTTACGACACCGCACGATCTGTTCCCATAGACAGTTAAAGAAAGTCTGTTCGCCTCCACCGGAAAGCTATTATTTGTGTGTGTGTGTGTGTATATATATATATATATATATATATATATATATATATATATTATTGTTGGAATTTAAAATTTTATATGTGCTTAAACATTGTGTGTGATTTGCATTATACATTTAAGCTAAAAGGTAAAAGCATTATTTCAACATAAATGAAGATATGTGGGTCATGCATTAAGTTTGTTGTTATAAGTTTATAGTTTGTTGTTTGTTGCATTAAGTTGTTTAGCAATACTTTTGTTTTATAATATAAGATGTTCTGGTACATTTTGTTATAACCCAGCTCTACAAATGTGTCATAAGCTGAATTGATGATGTTAGAGACACCCTGTCTCTGGTTTCAGTCACCCTTTATGGCCCTACTGCTCTGTTGCTTTCCAAGTCTCTGAGGGTCATAAACCCTCAGTCACATCCCAACTAAAAGATAAGGAATAAGCACAAGACCCCACCCTTTGTGAGATAATACTGGGGGTCTGAGAGCCAGAGAGTCAGACAAAGGAAGGGGAGAGCTGCGAGAGCTTGATCCAGGTAACTTTGTCTCTAGGATATCCTATGTAATAAAATGGATTCACATTTCAACATCTGAGATTTTGACTACTAATTGAATGAACCCTGAGAATGGAGCAGGATTTAATCCCAACAATTTATATATATATATATATATATATATATATATATATATATATATATATATATATATATATGCAGAACTTAAGATTGTTCCAGAAAGAACATTAATGTTAATTTACAATATTTATATAATATATATTTTCTCATGTGCAACATTTTATCGCTAAAACTGACTTTCTGGCGATGATAGGTTATGTGCCTGTCCTTCCGGCGCCTCCGGTTTCCCAACTCTCTGGGTACATATTATTCAGTATATTCCAGTAAAAGATGTCTCTCTGCTTGTCATGTGAGAATACGCCACACAAAACTCAGATGTGAGGGGGTTATTTCTAAATCACACACGGTCCCAATATGATTCTAATCCCATGCGAATAGGGTTTATGAATTTGCACTATAACGTTAGCTATATCAGGCTTTGATTTTAAGCTAACATTACCATTACATGCACATCGATTAGCAATGACATCACATATGGTTATAAACAGATCACCGGCGAGACCGTTGTGCATACCTACTGTAAGATTAAATATATTTTAATACTTGTATACGGTCTGCATAATATTATTAGCTAGCCCGCTAACTTGGTTAGCAAGGTAACCAAGCTAGCTAGCTAACTGATATTAATTGGAAACAAAAACCATATTAAAACCCCCAAACCCCCAAAATGAAGTTTACGTGCCATGGATAGCTGAGCTTTGCTAAACACTGAGAACTGTCAATCACATCATAGCCACGCCCTAAAACACCCCCTGCATTATCGGCGATTTTAAAATCAATGAGTCCATAATTGAAAAAAATTATTATTCTGTTTTGCAGAAGACTTAAAACTAGCGGTTGAGACTGTAAACTCTTCATGAAGATGTCCACTGAGGTAATAGATCAAGTGAGAAGTGGGTCATTTCGCTATAGACGTCTATAGAAACCGACCTCCTTTTTGCCCCCTGCTGGATAGAATGCAGGTTTAAGGTACTTCCACATTTGCAGCACTTTGCTCTGTCCATATACAGTCTATGCCTACTACTGAGGAGAGACACAATCACAGAATCATCTGCAAACTTTATAATGTGATGACTAGAGTGCTGGCTGCAGCACTCAGTGTTCAACAAATAAAAGGGGTGTTAGGACGCAACTTTGACGGGAGCCATTGGAGGAAAAGAGAACATCAGATAAAACACTATTAACTCTAAAGCGTTGTGACCATTCACTAAAAAAATCCAATAAGCCAGCATACCTGCACATGATCAATAGGGTAGCTCCTGAGTCTCTCTGCTAAAATATGTGGCTGACACAACAGCATTATCTGTATCTGTTTACCACATGAATTATCTGTATCCGTATCTGTACTTGGACTGGGCGGGGCCTAACCCGGAAGTGGGTCGGGTTGTCTTGAAATGGGCGGGGCTTTTGTTATTTTAAGCATGCAATTGATATGGGTTGATCAGAAATTGTTATATTTATTGCTGATCAGAAAACTCTTTACATGACAGCATCAGCATTGAGCTTCAGATCAGTGGTGTTGTCATGGTAACAAACAAACTATATACAGAACAAGTTTTGCAACAACAAATACAACACATGCGGTTCATAATTGCTATGAAGTAAAATGTTTTCATACTCAATATAACTTTCTTTTTTTAATTTTTAATTTTTTTATGATCAGTGTGATTTTTTTTGTTTTAGGTCCATCCATCCATCTTCATCCGCTTATCCGGAGTCGGGTCGCGGGGGCAGCAGCTCCAGTAAGGGACCCCAAACTTCCCTTTCCCGAGCCACATCAACCAGCTCCGACTGGGGGATCCCGAGGCGTTCCCAGGCCAGGTTGGAGATATAATCTCTCCACCTAGTCCTGGGTCTTCCCCGAGGCCTCCTCCCAGCTGGACGTGCCTGGAACACCTCCCTAGGGAGGCGCCCAGGAGGCATCCTTACCAGATGCCCGAACCACCTCAACTGGCTCCTTTCGACGCGAAGGAGCAGCGGCTCTACTCCGAGCTCCTCTCGGATGACTGAGCTTCTCACCCTATCTCTAAGGCAGACGCCAGCCACCCTCCTGAGGAAACCCATTTCGGCCGCTTGTACCCTGGATCTCGTTCTTTCGGTCATGACCCAGTCTTCATGACCATAGGTGAGGGTAGGAACGAAAATTGCCCGGTTTGTTTTTGGTTCTTTTTTATTTTTATTTCCACACCAGGTATGTGTGTGTGTGTGTGTGAGTAAGAGAGAGACACGGAATGAGAGAGAGAGAGAGAGGGAGAGAGAAAGAAAGAGAGAGGGGGGCGGGGGGTACTGTGTTCTACGGATCAAATAGATTGAATAAATTAAAACCAGTAGAGGTTTTAAAAAAAGAAAAAATCTCCGACAGAGACGCAACGTGAATCAAATTCTACCTAGCATGTCTGAACAAACCCCACGTTTACCAGAAATCTACTGGTGACTGAGGGAGAGGGAGAGAGAGAGAGCGTTGTTCACTTCTCCGTGTTCTGTGTGTGAGTGAGTGAGCAGAGCGTGTGTGTAGAGGACAGGTGCTGTGACTATCACAGAACGCAGACACAGTCCGCTACGTAATTCGGATTTTTATTCAATCCGAGCACAGATATTTACTCGTATAATACTTGTATTCGGCAAAAGTGCTTTATCCGTACCGGATACTCGTTTCAGCCGAGTATCCGGCTCGTCTATACTGGTTTTCCTAAAATCTATAATCAATTCTTTTGTTTTGTTAACATTTAAAAATAGGTTGTTCCTCTTACACCATACGCTGCCACTTCAGATCTATAGTCTGACTCACACCTGTCACTAATCAGTCCTGCTACTGTGTCATCGGCATATTTGAAGATTTTAATGTTATCAGAACAGGGCACACAGTCATTGGTGTAGAGACAATAGAGCAAAGGGGAGAGGACACATCCCTGTGGGGCCCCCGTGTTGAGAGTAGTGGAATTGGAGAACAGGTTGCCCATTTTAACCACCTGCCTCCTGTCTGATACAAAGTTTAGGATCCAGTGACAAAGGGATTGACTGATTCCCATCAGCTAGAGTTTACCAAAAAATTTAATGGGAAATACAGTATCCTCTACAAACCTGTTAGCACCCTAGGCAAATAGGCTGTCGATCTCAACACTGGCTAACTGTTAGAAGAGCAGCAATAGAGGTCAGAGCAGCAGGCCTGTAGTCATTAAAACTAACATTTGATTTATTTGGTACATGGATGATTATTGCAGATTTGAAACATGCAGGGACTTTACACTCACAGAGAGACCACTTAAAATTACCTGTGAAGACAGAGGCAAGTTGATGGGCACAGCACATAAAGCCCATGTTGCAGGTTAACCACCACTGTTGATTATTGGGTACAAAAAACACTCAAGATACTATGTATATCATTTTTAAAAATGTCTCCAAATAGTGTTAAAAGTTAGTTTTTGGTCATTTTTGGGGTTCGCGGGTTTATGAAGTCAATTCGGCGATGACGTCACGTAGGGGAGTTAAGTCTGAGCCTAGCAACTACGGTGACTGACTGGGATGAGGAAGAGGAGGAAAGGCCAGCAGCCGAATAATTACGAACCTACCAGACGTGAGAGGGCAAATGAGGAATTGTCAAGATTCTGGGGAAGTCTCCTTCATTTATCTCCTTTATTTAGCAACGCAGCAGTGCATACAATGACTTTACTTTTTACTGTCAGTGAATAGCACCGAGTGAACGTCAACGTATTCTTTCGATCTAGTGACAGTGATCATGTCGTTAGTTCAGATAAGTACTGGTACACTTATCTAGATAAAGTAATAGAAGGCATCCTCAAGTGTTATTTCTAAGTGTTTACCTCTTCCTCCGGTGAAAACGTGTCGCTGTTTGGCCGGTGCTTGTGTGTGTGGCGGCGAAGCTGCGGTGGAGTGCGGGTACTGTAGGCGAGTGAGCCTCCGTTCGGGAAGTGAGCCTCCGGTCGGGGAGCGAGCCCCTCCGGTCGGGAAGCGAGCCCCGCGATCAGCTGATCTGAAGATGCCTAAATCCGTTTGTGACATTTCAGACAGGATCATGGTCCTCCCCAACCAGCACGCACCAGGATTGTAATTGTTTATTTTTCAAACATCACTGTAGGTTGATTGTGGGCGACAACGCAGTCGTGTTAGCTTACCGAAACTCTACTGCCGAAGTTGCTGGCTGGCTACGCGACGTTAGCTATATCCGCTAGCATCCGTACAGGCTAACTATAGCCAGTTAGCTTTGTGTGTAACCTAACAAGAACCCACCCATCTCGTAGGAGCGAAGCTTACTATTTCATTCAATACAATTATGGTACAAAAGGTGCACTAATGCCACATGTATGATGTTGACAACATGGACGCATATATAGGCAACACCACAGGCAGTCGTAGTATTTACCTAGCAGGCTAGGCTAACGCTGTTGTGCTAACGTCCGGCGGCGCAGCGTTAGCTAGCGGTCTAAACTTGTGAAAAGCCAAACAACATTCCCCTCTAAGCTGTGTTTCACTTTCCCTCCAATATTATTATAAATATAATAAAGTCACATGGACTCGATCGAGACCAAAGACTGTTAATATTAAAAGACCAGAAGCCACATTAGGCCAGACCAGTGGTAAATACAATGCAGGCTGCTCTGTTATCTCCCCAACGTGACGTCATGCAATGCATTGTGGGGGGGAAAATGAAACACTGTAAAATTGTGCCTAATTTTGGTATTATATTCAATTTTGCGATATCCAACACCATCAAATACAATAGATAACAGTTCAAATATTTACTACCGACAAGCAAATTGCACAAATTCGTTGCAAAATTAAACCTGCAATATGGACTTTAAGTTGCAACGTTTCCCACAATATAAAAATGTACACACTATACACACAATATATTTAAAAGATTCAGGTATAAGATAAAATCGCATGCAGCAGCAAAACATTAAAAGCATTATAAAAAGCATATGCATTAAACAAATGCAAACATTCACAGTGTAGTGCAAACAGTGATTAGATTGCAAGTAGAAATTGTCAAAAGACTGAGTCATTCAACAGCCTGATGGCCTGTGGATAAAAACTGTTTTTAAGTCTGGATGTTCTGGCTTTCAGGCTCCTATAACGTCTGCCAGAAGGTAACAATGTGAACAATATGTGCTGAGGGTGCGTAGTGTCTCCAATAATGTTATGTGCCCTCTTAGTTACCCGGGTTTTATAAATGTCCTGAAGTGATGGAAAAGCTGTTCCACAGATATATTGTGCAGTTTTAATCACACGCTTGAGAGCTTTCGTTTCCTGTACTGTGCAGTTTCCAAACCACACTGTAATGGAATTAGTCGGGATGCTTTCCACTGTACATCTATAGAAATTGCTAAGGAGTTTGGTGGACAGACCAAATTTCCTCAGCTTTCTTAAGAAGTACAGCCGTTGTTGAGACTTACTGACAATATGCTGAGTGTTGTGAGACCAGGAGAGGTCCTCACTGATGTAAGTGCCGAGGAATTTAAAGGTTTTCACCCTCTCTACCTGTGCTTCACCGATGTAAAGTGGGCCATGCTGATCATCTTCCTCCTCCTCGGGTCGATAATCATCTCCTTAGTTTTCTCTGCATTTAAGGAGAGATTATTTGTGTGGCACCAGGACACCAGCTGAGCCACCTCCTCCCTATAGTCTGTCTCAACCGCACCAGTGATCAGGCCGATGATTGTTGTGTCATCCGCAAACTTGATAATGGTGGTATTATGCTGAGTGGGGGCACAGTCATAAGTGAAGAGGGTGTACAGCAGAGGGCTCAGTACACAGCCCTGGGGTGTCCCTGTGCTCACCATCCTTGTACCTGATGTCTGGGTACCAACTCTGACTGTCTGGGGTCTGTCTGTAAGAAAGTCCAGGACCCAGCTACAGAGAGAAGGTGCCAGTCCAAGGATGAGGAGCTTCTCAGCCAGCTTGGTTGGGAGGACCGTGTTGAATGCTGAACTGTAATCAATAAAGAGCATTCGAACATACGTATCCTTGTTCTCCAGATGTGTGAGGGCTGTGTGGATGGTGGTGTTTACTGCATCACCAACGGATCGATTCCGACGATAAGCAAACTGTAAGGGGTCCAGTGTATCTGGAATGATCTTTTTAATGTAGGTCATGACTATCCTCTCAAAACACTTCATCACAATTGAAGTGAGTGCGATGGGACGGTAGTCATTTAAACATGTTACAGTGTTTTTCTTGGGGAGGGGGACAATGGTAGTGGTCTTGAAACAGGAGGGTACAAAAGATAATGAGAGGGATAGATTAAAAATGTCCGTTAGTACCTCAGCCAGCTTTGCTGAGCAGACCTTCAGTGCACGGCCTGGGATGTTATCAGGGCCTGGTGCCTTCCGGGGATTCGTTCTCTTCAGTGTCCTGCGCACCTGAGCTGATGTCACTGTGAATGGAGAGCTCAGTGCTGCCTCTGTTGGAGTAGTCCCTCTGCTAGTGTTGAGGGTGTTAAAGCGAGTGTAGAACTTATTCAGCTCATCTGGTAATGTGCTTTGGTTAGTTGTGACCTCCCTGCTCCTCTGCCGATAATCTGTGATGTGTTGCAGGCCCTGTCACATGCGCCGGGGGTCCGCGGTTGTATAATATCCCTCCAGCTTCACTCTGTACTGTCTCTTGGCTTCTCTGATGGATCTGCGTAGATCGTATCTGGCCTTTTTATAGCCCTCAGTGTCACCAGAGGCAAATGCAGTGGAACGGGCACGCAGCATAGACCTTACATCACAATTTATCCAGGGTTTTTGGTTTGGGAATGTTTTATAGCGCTTGATGGGAACAATATTGTCTATACATGTGCTAATGTAGCTAATAACTACTGAGGCATATTCTTCTAAATCCATAGTGCAGTCCTCTCTCACAGCAGCAGTCTTAAACACATCCCAGTCAGTACTGTTAAAGCAGTCCTGTAGCACAAGATCAGTTCCTTCATTCCATATGCTAACAGTTTTACTTACTGCGGGAGCCCGTTTGAGGAGCTGCCTATAAGATGGATATAGAAACACGAAGATGTGGTCAGACTGTCCAAAGTGAGGGCGGTGTGCTGCCTTGTATGCACCCTTAACGTTGCTGTAGACGTGATCCAGAATGTTGTTGTCCCTCGTCGGAAAGCTCACGTACTGATGGTACTTGGGGAGAACAGTCCGGAGGTTGCAGTGATTAAAATCCCCTGGCACAACAAACACAGCATCAGGGTGCGCAGTCTCGTGCTTGCTGATAGTATCGTGCAGTAGTCCAAGTGCTGCTGTCCGGTTAGCCCGTGGCGAGATGTAAACAGCCAAAAGAAACACAGCACTGAACTCCCTCGGTAAATAAAAGGGTCTACACTTAACCATCAGCACCTATGTCCACTGAACAATGTTTCTCCATCACCTGAGTGTCTAAACACCATCTGTCGTTGGTGTAGACACAAACGCCGCCACCTTTGTTCTTCCCCGAGGCCGATGTACGGTCTCCGCGGTGTACAGAGTGGGTCTGAAGTTGGATGGCTGAATCTGGCGTGTTGTCTGTAGTCCAGGTTTCCGTGAAAATCAGGGCACAGTACTCTCGGATTTCACGTTGTGTTCTCAGCTCATCCATTTTATTTTCAAGGGAGCGGACATTAGCTAGCAGCAGACTCGGTAGTGGTGGTCGTGTAGCTCTGGCCTTTAGCCTAGCATGTAGCCCGCCTCTCTTGCCTCGCCTCCGCCGTGTTCGTGCTGGCTGGATGTAATAGTTGTCCAGGTATGGTTGGGTAAAAGGTTCCAAATTATGCTCATAATGAGCTACTTTAATGCTCAAAAGTGCCTCTCTGCTGTACACGATCCTACCGTACTTGCACCTTACATTAACTGTACACAGTAACACTAAAATAAATACTAAGAAAATCCTATAGCGGGAGCACTTCGCAAACACGTCTCCCACGCTGGGCGCCATGAAAGGCATGGTCAACACTGCTCACAAGTGATATGTTGATACCTTTTAATTTGGCCGAGATATGATATGATATTTTTTTGGTAGCTTACTACAGAAACTTTGCTTGGTCGTCAAATGCACACACAATTACGTAGCAAAATTCTTTATGCAACTTTTTGTCAGGGCCATCTGGAGATGCTATACTCCAGGTTTCATGCAGATCTGTCACACGGCCTAGGACGAGTTCGAAAAAGTTGGCTTCGCACTTGTCGCAATATTGCGAAATTAAATTTAATCAGAAATTGATGCGGCCTATATCATGTGACTCATCTTGATGTAGTGAACATGTGGACATGAAGAGTTTTAATGTGAGATGTATAATGTAGGAGTTATAGGCAAAAACACGTTTGACGTTATTATAGCCTAGTGTTCCACATGTATAATATTCGGTAAGTCAGGTCAGCTACCCATCGTACATCTACCCTGTTTCAATTTCAAGTAATTCACTTTAGTGGAAGTGGTTAATCCAGACATTGGCCCATAGGCCACGCCCACTTGAACCAATCAATACCCCACTGTAAGGACCACCTCAGGAGTGGGCCTAGATGTTATCCATTGAATTTTGTCAAATTTGGATGCGTGGTTCATGAGATATAAACTTGTATCTGTAGCGCCCCCTAGTGGCCAATGGAATTTGTTTCAGAGCCTCAGAGGATCATACCAAGGGATATTCTAAAGTTTGGCTTTGATAGCTTTTATCTTGGCCGAGATATGGCAAAGACGGTGTTTTCGTAGTTAGCAACACAAATTTGTTTGGGCGTAATATGCGCAATTTTTGTTCTACAAAAAATCTTTATGCAACTTTGTGTCAGGTCGGTCTGGAGATACTACGTGCCAAGTTTCATGCCGATCCATTGCACGGTCTAGGAGGAGCTCGAAAAAGTTGGTTTTCGATAAATTGCGATTTTTCAGGCATAAAAGTTTAGGCGGAAATGGGCGTGGCCTATATCACGAGATTCAGTAGGATCCAGGGAACACGTGGATATAAGGTTTTTTAATATCGGATGTACGGTTTGGGAGTTATAGGGCCAAGCGCGTTTTTTCTGGTATAGCGCCACCTAGTGGTGGACGTGGGTCATTTTTTGCGGCTGAGGTCTTTGCAGAGTTTATGGTTTAGGCTGCAGTATGAGTTTTATGCGGAGAAGAATAATGAAGAAACACTAGGAAAACTATTACTTAATTACTTGAAATTAGGTGAAGAATAGGCTATGAAGCCCATGGAGTCAGGACAACTAGAGCTTTCATGGTAATGTGCACAGAGAAGGTAATCCTCACAACTATGAGCAACTACACAGATAGAGAAAATGATGAAACCAGGGCTCTGCTGAGGAACTACTGATGCTCCAGAAGCATCAGTAGTTCCTCACCATCAGCATGTAACTGCGACTGCAGCCCATTGTGACACGACTGTAAAAAGAGTTCAATAAGGCTCTTTGTGGAAGAGTGGGAAACATTTACCTGCTTCTCTTCCTTCTTTGTAAAGTTATCAACCTATCCTGTGGAATTAGGTTGTAAAGTGAAGATGTTTTACTCTGTGACTGAGACACTCGCCCACGCGTGAAAATTTAATAATAATTTAATTTAATAATTTTAACCAATTGTTGCGTCTAAAAGGTAACAAGTCAGCGGTTACGGAGGTCTCTTCCGGGTCTTTCTAGCCTCTACAGGTGATTTTCTATTGAGCCTGGAACTTCCAGCCTCTTTCGGGGTTGTTGGGCTTTAAATCCAAACTGTTACATCCAAGATTGATCCATTTTATGTCCATAATTGATCGCGTTTTGGCTCATTTCTGCCGCTAGCTCGCGGCTCCGTCTCTCCTATCTGTTGTTTTCCGGAAATAGAGGCACCAGCATGCCCGTCAGTGTTGCCAGATCTTGCGAGACAAATAAGCAACCAGGCCTGTGAAAACAAGCCCAAAACAAGCGGCTTTTTCTACGGAGCCCCCCTAAGATCCTGGAAGAGATAAATACATAAACTGTGTGCACGGTTTTACAATCTGTGGGGACGGATTGTCATTTCCATCCATGTGGACATATTGGTAAACTGTACACACGTTAGAGTTTTATTTTCTCCCCCTGAGCTTCCGGACAATGACCACAGGAGGGAGTTAAACCACCTTTTAACATTATTTAACATTAGAAAACTGATGGGATATCAAATACACGTATTCACTGTGATTTTGAGTTGTTCCCCACGACGGGTTGGATCCATTCTTTTCCTTCTTTCTCTTTCTCCCAGTCTGTTATATTTCTTCCTGTATTTCGCCCACTTTATCCCGGCATTTATTCCTCCAAAAACTCTCCTACAGTCCAGTCACCATCACTCACTACCATAGACCGTTAATAATATACAGTCTATGCTCGATACTCGCGCATTTTCCTAACCAGAAAAAAATCGACTGCCCTGCTCTGCCTCTGATTGGCTGGTACTCGTTGCCATCTGGGTCAGAGCCAATAAGAAGCAGGAAGTGGGCGGGAAATAACTCTGCTGTCTCCAGTGTGTATGGGGAAAGGTAGCATTGCTGTGGGTGTAATATCAATAAATATGACATTATTATGTTATTATTGGCATAAGTAAATGTCATGAAAGCAAAAGCGTCTTGACTTTCTTTGAAAAAAATGTATGTATTTTGTCAACTGTATAAGTTATAATGATTATTTCTTCACAGTGTGACTCCTAAGACATATGAGAAGTGTTTTAGAAAGGAAAATGGCTTATGTATTACTTATCTTTAAGATTCATGTTCCGTTTTATTTATTTATTTGTCTTTAAGGCCCTACAACCATTTTTAAGATGCAAGTGACCTCACTACAACCCAAATATTCTAATAACCCAGTTTGTCCTAAAAAAAAATTATGTTCATATCTTGACTGTAGACAACAGGGTTGATGTTTTACAAGCTTTTTATAAAATAAATCCAAACGGAGAATAAACTGTAAAAATGGCCTTAGGTCTCAGAGTGTTAATCCTGTTACCATATATGGGGCACCAAAATATTTTCAGTCTGTTAAAAAGATCTATGATTTTTGGGCAAGAAAATAAAAGTTCTCCATGTGTAATCCTGCAGTTTATTTTGTATTACTGTTTAAAGTCGGCAATAGTTCTTTGATCATATATTGATCATCAGTGATGAGGCTTCGTGGAACAATCATCCAAGCTTCCCACTAGACCAAAAAGGTGGCCACTTTTTTGGGATAAACACTAGTCCAAGATGTCTGCTCCAATGTTGTCAATATCGAGTAGCGAAGAAGAGGAAATTACAGCCAGACGTCCTTCAAAAGTTCATAAAAAACATTTTAAACAATGCTACATTCATCTCATGTCCACAAAGAAGAAACAAAGGATTTTACTCGCACACGGTGGGATACACTCAGAAACTGCGTCGTGGCTTGGCTTGCATGGTGAGAATCAGAGAATAGCAGAAACATACAAAAATTGTCTAGAAATCGAGTTTGACAATGTTCCCGAAGACATTGGGTTTCACTTCAGTTGTTACAGGTGTCATATTGGCAAAAAGTGCTTGGATGCGGCCGAGAAATGGGCCACACAGCATCCTGAAGCTCAAGATCAAGGCCAGTCTGTGTCATCGGGTAGTAACGTTAGTACCACTAAAGTTGAATGTCCAACAAAGAAACTTAGGTCCAGTTGCTTGCCAGTAGCTTGTGCTGGTCCTGGGCTTCCTGCCTCGTGCATAATTTGTAAGAAAATGGACAAGTACATTACTGTGGGAAGCAAATGCCAGAAACCATCTTTCACAGGCACAACATGTTTGAACTTTTATTCCCTTATGCTGGGTACCATGGGTCACTTTCAGTTACATAATTTATTTAATGTTTATTTTACAGTCAGTCTGATTTGCATTGTTTTGCATACAGCTACAGCCAGAACACTCAAAATTGTTTAACTATTAATGCAGTTTTTGCTTAATGTTTTTTATTTTTTTATTTGTTTCATTCATTTTTTTATTTTTTTTATTTATTTACAGGCCAGTTGCTGAAAGCTGCTGAGTCGAAAGAAGACTACTACGCACTAGCATTCTGATCCATATGCGAGACAAAGACTGTGTCTCTGGAGATGCAATACCACAAGTCCTGTTATACAGTTAGACAGTACACCAGATGACCTCAGATGAACAGTGAGTTGATGTATTGCATTATTAAATAATAATTTCCTCACATTTCAAAAGCAAAGCATTAACCATCTATTTTGTTGATTTGTCTGTAAACAGTCTTGAATGCACTATAATTCAAAATGTTCAGTGATTTGTTAAGGTAGAATAAAGTTCTCAATCTCAAATCACTTTGTCAGCTTTTGAGTTGCTAATATTTATACTACATTTAAAACTGAAGCCATTATGCAATAGTTATGGCACATAAAGTAATACATCTTTTCTCTTTTTAATGTGTTTTATCTTCAGAAATGAGCCAACCGTTGATGCTAGCTACAAGATCTTCTGTGAGAGGGGGCGCTATGCAAGCTATGGAGTTATCGCATTCGACCAGGCTCCGCAGAACTTTTATTTTAAATTCTGTACAGAAGGCACCTTTCAACAAAATTTGCTTCTTTATCGACTTTTTTACGTTGTATCATACTCCTGCACGTCAGCCTACGAAAAAGCAATGGCTGGCAAGTCTACTAAATCCCGCAACGCGACTGCACTGTCCACGAGGCCCAGTGGCCCCGGCTCATCCCCGGACCATGGTGATAAGCCTGGCCCAGCTGACGAGACGCTAACCACTCAAGCTTTCAGGCAAGAGCTGCTCACGTCGCTTCGTGATGATATTGGTCAAATAATCAAGTCGGAGATTAGAAGCGTGCTGGAAAAAGAAATGGAGGGACTCAGAGGCGACATCAATGTTGTACGGGCTGAATTGCGATCGTATCAAAACTCGATTACTACAGAGCTAGCCACGCTGAAAAGCACTACTGGCGAGATAGAGAGGTGTCTGTCTTCGTGTACGGATGATATTGTTACACTGCAACGTGAAGTGGAGCGTCTCAAGGCTCAGTCGGAATCATTACAGGACAAATGTGAGGACTTAGAGTCGCATTCAAGGAGGAATAATATCAGGATCGTGGGAGTACCGGAGAGCCGTGACAGCTCCATAGGCGCCATCTCAGCCCTACTCCAGAGGGCGTTCAGCTTAGCGGAGGCGCCGGTGTTGGATAGATGTCATCGCTCGCTGCTGCCCAAGCAAGGCATCCGACCACGCGTAATAGTGGCCCGCATGCACTACTTCCAGGATTGTGCCAACATCCTTCGCCATGCCAGGGAGAAACATCAGATCAAACTGGACGGGATGACACTTTCGGTCTACCCAGACTACACGGCGCGAGTGGCCAGAGCCCGAGCAAGATACAACGGGGTGAGGCAGCAACTTCGGGGACTGGAAGGGGTCCGTTTTGGGATCCTCTACCCGGCCCGCCTTCGCATCACACATAACAACCAGGAGCAGATCTTCACGACGCCAGAGGAAGCTCAGACTTACATCAGCAAAACTTTTCCTGCACGTGAGACTGCGTAAATTGAGAATCTGCTGATTTCCCCTTTAATTGTTGTTAACCATATATCTGAGCAATTAGTATCCCCAATCAGCTCGTAGCTCTTCTCTGAGATTATGCTTATATCTCTCCATCGTCAGAAAGATTTCCTGGGCTCTTTTGTTCTTAGCTTTATTGCTGCATTGGCTGTCAAGGTAAATCTATTCATCTCGCTTTTCTCAAGTGTTACTTATGTGCCCTAATTGTTTCATGAGCCATGTTCTGTGGATCTGGGTGTAGGCCTATAGTTAGGTGTTACCCTATTGTATCCATGTTAGGGTTTAGCTTTATGGTAGGTAAGGTTAGTGCGACCTGGGAGTTCTGTACAGGTCAGCATGGGAACCAAGGTCTTTTTGCTTTTGTTTATGTGTTTTGTGCTGTGGGAAAAAAATTAGGCTTGTTTATACACATTTTTTTTCTTTTTTTTTTCTGACATGGCAGGGTCCTGCGTCTCACCTATAATTTCACTTCTGTCTTGGGTACGATATATGTTTACATTACATCTAGAGAATGGCTAATACCACAACCTTAGGTTCAATCAGATTCATGAGTTGGAATATTAGAGGGATACAACATCCTATTAAACGCAGCAGGGTTTTTACTCACTTAAAATCACTGGGTTCAGATATTATGTTTCTTCAGGAGACCCACCTCCGGGATACTGAGCACAATAAACTAAAGAAAGGCTGGATTGACCAAATTTTCCACTCCAACTATGGTGATAGGTCTAGGGGGGCGTGAATAATGCAATCGATGCACAATTTTAAATTGAATAAGGCCATGTCTTATGCATAAAGAGGTGGTGTGTATGCGTTTTAAACTACATCGCCATGTCTCATCGGACAATGTAACGCCCAAGTCCTCTTCCCATGCCGGCCTGGCATTATCCCACTGGGGGGGGTCAATGAACAGTACTGTTTTATAGATTTTAGACACGCTTCTTTTCATTGTGGGGTCCAGGGGCAGTATGGTATCAATTGCACTTTTCGGTGGTAAGGAGGGAAATGGGAAGTGTTTCTTAGCAACCCTGCGTACCTGTAGGTATCTGAAAAAATGATTGTTGGGGAGGTTGTGTTCTTTTTTTAGTTTGTCAAGTGGAGCAAATGAGCCCTTGACAAAGAGGTCACCAAAAAATACTAAACCGTTCTTATGCCATACTTGGAAGGCAGTGTCAATCTGGGATGGAGGAAACAAATGATTGTTTGCTAGTGGAAGCAAAGAAACTGCCTGACTTAAATGGAAATGTTTCCTGAATTGGAACCAAATTTTAAGAGTGTTTTTGACAACTGAGTTCCAACTTTGAAGACCTATGCTGACGGGTAGGGGGCCACTCAGGATAGATATGGGTGAGAGTGGGTAATTGGAGTTAAGTTCCACAGAAGCCCCTTCTTTATTTTTGTTCAGATAGGGTTCAGATATTATGTTTCTTCAGGAGACCCACCTCCGGGATACTGAGCACAATAAACTAAAGAAAGGCTGGATTGACCAGATTTTCCACTCCAACTATGGTGATAGGTCTAGGGGGGCGGCAATACTAATAAGGAAAGGTGTTCCATTCGTGTCGGGCAGTGTAATACCAGATAATAAGGGCCGGTTTGTGATTGTGACAGGGAAGTTATTTAGTTGCACTGGTCAATCTCTATGGTCCCAACTGGGACAACCCTCAGTTCTTTTCTAGCCTCGTTGGTAAACTCCCTGATCTTAATTCACATTTGCTAATATTAGGCGGAGACTTCAACTGTACTCTACAGCCAACGCTAGACAAGTCTAGCACCAGGCAAAGGAAATCTGTTTCTAATTCAAGTGCGCTATTGTTGTTGATTATGCAATCCTACAAGTTATTCGATCCCTGGAGACACTCCAATCCCACTACCAGACAGTTTTCATTTTTCTCACCAGTTCATCTTTCATACTCGAGAATTGATTTTTATTTGATTGACCACAGGACCATCTCCTTGGTAACTAACTGCCAGTACCACGCCATAGTGATCTCCGACCACAGTCCTGTCCAGTTAGACATGGCATTCCCAAACAATCCCATGCCTCAGCGCTCATGGCAACTTGACACACTTTTGCTAACAAATAGGTCATTTCATAAACTAATTTCGGACCAAATTGACCTTTACCTAGAGATCAACAGTACCCCTGGAATGTCATACACCACTATATGGGAGTCACTCAAAGCCTATCTCAGAGGACAGATTATTTCATATGCGGCTCACAAGAAAAAAGAACGAACCAAACGTCTTATAGAATTAACCCAACAGATATCGGACACTGACGACAGTTTAGCTCAGGATTTTACTCCTGATCTCTATAAAGAACGGCTATTGCTGCAAACAGAATATAATAACCTTTCCATAAAACAGACAGAACGGTTACTACATAAAACAAAACAATCATACTATGAACACGACGAAAAGGCAAGAAAATTACTGTGTCATCAACTTAGACAGGCAGCAGCACGTAGGGCAATTCCTGAAATCAGTCTTTCGTCAGACTCTACGTCCACACATCCCCAGATCATAAATGACCAATTTAAGGCATACTATGAGGAACTTTACACATCGCAAACCTCCGTGAGCGCAGACGAAATTCAAACCTTTCTAAATGGCCTGGAATTACCAAAAATTAGTACAGAAGACCAAGCTTTCCTCGATGCCCCCATAACAAATGTTGAAATATCACAGGCAATAAGTTCTATGCAGAGTGGGAAAGCACCCGGACCTGATGGGTTTCCTGTAGAGTTTTATAAGTTATTCTCACACAAATTGGTAGCTATTCTGAACTCTCTGTTCAAGGAAATTATCTTGACTGGGATACTACCTACAACCATGACTCAGGCAACAATTTCAGTCATATTGAAAAAAGACAAAGATCCCTTGCATTGTGGATCCTACCGCCCTATTAGCCTCTTATGCTGTGACTACAAAATCCTTACTAAGGTGCTAGCACGTCGTTTGGAAGTGGTGATACCTAATATCATCGATCCTGATCAAACAGGCTTTATTCCAGGGAGGCAGTCATTTTATAACATGCGGCGGCTGCTTAATATACTTTATTCTACTCACTCGGTTCATCAGCCGGAGGTTGTGCTCTCCCTCGATGCTGAGAAGGCCTTTGACCGTATCGAGTGGAACTATCTGTTTCACCTCTTGGTTTACAATTATTCTATGGTGGATGATCCTCTCACAGAAGATCTTTTTTTTTTTTTTTTGTGAACTTTATTTATAGTTTTTCAAATTTTCCTAGAAGAAACGACAAAGATACAACATATTACCAACCCGCCCCAACCCAAATACCAAGGCTCAAACATATTTTCCCCCCAGGATGTTTCCTTGGATCAGGGAGGCTCCAAAATCATGTTTGCAGCTGTCGCCGTGGTCCTGCTACATGTTCTGCGATGCCCTGTTACATCCTGCTGTGCTCTGCGGTGCCCAGCTACATCCTGCTGGGCCTTGTAATATCGCACAGTACCCTCCTATGCCATGAACTACTACAAACTACTATTTTATTAGTCCCTGTTCCTGTTATCTTTTACTGTGACTGTTATTGCCACTCTTCATCTCAACCCCATCCGGTCGTCAGACTCCGCCTACCAAGAGCCTGTGTCTGACCGAGGTTTCTTCCTAAAAGGAGTTTTTCCTCGCCACTGTCGCACTGTTGCTTGCTCTGGAAGGAACTACTAGAACTGTTGGGTCCTAAATTATGGTAAATGATGTGGTCTAGTGTGGTCTAGACCTATGTTGGAGCTAAATCCTGCTCCATTTCAAGGGTGGGGTCTTGTGCTTATTCCTTATCTTTTAGTTGGAATGTGACTGAAAGTTTATGACCCTCAGGACTTGCAAAGCAAAAGAGCAGTTGGGCCATAAACGGGGACTGAAACCAGAGACAGGATGTCTCTAACATCATCAATTCAGCTTCTGACACATTTGTAGAGCTGGGTTATAACAAAATGTACCAGAACATTTTATATTAATAAACAAAAGTATTGCAAAACAACTTAATGTAACAAACAACAAACTATATACTTATAACAACAAACTTAATGCATGACCAACATGTCTTCATTTATGTTGAAATAATGCTTTTACCTTTTAGCTTAAATGTATAATGCAAATCACACACAATGTTTAAGCACATATAACATTTTAAATTCCAACACCTACTCTAAATGTAAAGTGTCTTGAGATAACTCTTGTTAAGAATTGATACTATAAATAAAATTGAAGTGAATTTAAGTATTTTCATAGGTTTTCAAAAAAAGAATTTATGGTATAAGTATGTACAAAGGTTTGAGTCACAGGTGACTCAATGTATAATGCCCATAATACACTGAAAGTATCTTATTTATCAACTTACCTCGCAATTGTCCTGAGGCTGCTGCCCAAAGTCATTCACGTTCCCATCATCCATTGCTGCTGCAATTCTGTCTAGAATAGAATAAAAAAGCTGTAAGCCTAACGTGTACAGTGTTAACGTTATTCTATTAACATTAACGTTAGCAGCCAGACATAGAGAGCTAACTTAATGTTAGCCTAAATAACACAACATTAGTTGTTACCAGCTTACTAGTGGCAAGTGATTAGTTAATTAACTACGCTAAGACTGTTTCATAGAGTAAAATAGGCCTAGACTATTCACGCTAGCCTAATGATGCTGCAGCTAAAAATGTTATAACGTAACGTTACCTGCAATTCATTGTGAGCTAATGGTAACATTAAGGGTAGCTAATTGTTCAAACACTAGCTATCTAACTAACGTTATTGACTGCTGAATAACGTGAACATAATACACGTTAACATGTTAAAAACATAATATTGTCACCTGCACTAACTCCTTACTATACACTTTGATATGAATTGACACAAGGTAGTGTTTTTTTCCAGCTTTAGCCAACAGCAACTTACCTCATAAACCGTCCTCTTGTCTTCGTCAGTGCCTCTTTGTCCCTGGCTTTCTACGGTCATGACCAAGGTCCATCCTTCCTGGACATCTGTATGGGAAATAACGCAAGCAAGCAAAACACCATTCCGAGCGAGCAGACGAAAAGCTCACGAGCAGAACTCACTTTCGAGACCACGTATGGCCCCAGTTGTTTTTTGCACTTGCAGTTGTTTTTTCCTTGCTCGTAGTTGTTTGTTCCCAGCTCAATGCTGTTTTTTCCTTGCTCCCTGCTGTGTTTGCACGTGTGAATTAATATTATTTGCTTATTTGCTAGACCAGGGATCGGCAACCTTTACTACTCAAAGAGCCATTTGGACCCGTTTCACACAGTAAAGAAAACACTGGGAGTCACAAAAGCCTTAGGAAATTTTAAATGAAATAACTCTGCATATAACGTTTTTTTTGCCTTTGTGCTATGTATAAACAAACTATACTGTGTTACAGTTAAGAAATCAATGAATGACTTCAAGGGAAATTAAATAACATTTCTGCATGCATTTTTAACTCCGAAGAAAAGACGTTGGGTTGACGGTTTGGTAAAATAGGGTTAGCACTGTCAACTTGCGCTCAAATGCCAAAACCTCCACAGCTCTTCAGGGTAAAGGACGCACAGCCCTGTGGTCCTTTACCCTGAAGAGCTGTGTTCAGGTGTTCAGGTGCGCTGTCGTGTCTACCAAGAAGTGTAGCTTTTCCAGCCACTCTGGCTGTTCCTGCTCAGGAAGTGTGAGCAAAGCATATCATATTTAGCGGTATCAACTCGATCTTTTCTTCTTGTGGCCCAGTCGAGTTTACAAACCGGCAGAACAGCGCTATTTGTTCAATATCACCTTTGTCTTTAGATTCATAATAGGCAATTGAGTAGGCCACAGCTGAATTGATGTCTTTAATTTGCTTTAGAAACTAAAATAAAAAACATTTTAATTCAGTATTCATTAATTATTTTTTAAAAGCTGAGCCACATCAGAGGGATCAAAGAGCTGCATGCGGCTCCGGAGCCGCGGGTTGCCGACCCCTGAACTGGACTAAGGTTTAACCACACAGGATTAAATTAAATGTTTCAGATGAATGCTCTGGATGTAAAGTTACAGAGAATGAGGTCCATATACTCATGAACTGTGGGAATTAGGCTATAGAGAAGAGATATTAAGATTAGCTTATTTATTGACTTAATATCTCAAAATATGGACTTTGTATCAATATATTGACTTAGTAACTCAGAATATTGACTAAGAATTTCAAAGAAATGAGACACTTGAAAATATTGACTTAATATCTCAAAATATTGACTTAGTATCTCAATATATTGACTTAATGTCTCAAAATATTGTCTTAGTATGTCAACATTTTGACTTAGTTACTCAGACTATTGACTAAGAAACTCAAAGTAATGAGAACATTTTAAATATTGACTGAATTTCTCAAAATATCGACTTACTATCTCAATATAAATACTTAGTAACTCAGTATATTTAATTAGTAACTCAGAAGTTGAATCTCAAAGTAATGATTCAAGATTCAAAGGTTAAAAAAGCTTTATTGTCTAATATGTTGCCATGTTAGAACATTTTCTTTTGATTGAAAGCCGAGTGTGTGTGATGTGTCAGTAGCACGTGTTTTGTATATGTATATGCATTGGGAATGAAGGATTTGTTATATAATGACTTTTTAGCCAGAGGCACTCTGAACCTTCTTCCTGATGGTAATAGTTTAAAGCTTTGGTGGAGGGGGTGGGAGGCATCCTGGATGATGAAGTTGGATTTTCTTTAACTTCATGCAGATTGGGTTTTACTTTCTGCAAATGCAGATTTGCAATTAGTAACTTTAAAATATGCATTCAATTAATTACATAGGTTAGGGGTGGAATTGGGATTCTGCAGGGTACGTTGCTCATGCGGGCATAAAAGGAAATGAAAGAGCAGACAAAATGGCCCAAAAAGCGACCGGTTTAAGAGATTTAATAAATGTAGCCTACCTTTTGGTAAAGGAGAAGCTAATGTGATGCTCAAGAAAGAAATAAAGAAGAAAGGAACAGATGGGACAGGAATAACAGTGGAAGAATAGGGTGATATCAGGTAAAATGGGCCATCAGCTAAAATGGGCCATTTAAGGTTTGGGGGTCCCAGCCCCTCTGGAATTTAGAGCCAATGACTGCAAAGGAGTTCAGACTGTTGTCAAAACTGTGCTTGACAAGTAACAGGTGATTTGATTGGTTTATGGTTGCTATGGTGGGCGGGGCAATAGTTCAAATCAAGACTGCACCAGAAAGCTGCATAGTAAGTAGCCTGGCATATCAAATCTAACTAAACTATTGGATAATAAGGATGATAAATCTATAAAAAACAAACATGCACATAAAAAAACTGTGCATAATATCTGTCTTGATGGCATCCACCAGAAATAATGCTGTTAGTTTGGTATATGAACTTATTTTTTGTAAAATTGATGTTTTTCTTAGCGGCCCAATTTACCTTAACCCACTGAGGTAAAATGGGCCACATGGTTTCAGCTAAAATGGGCCATCATCTGTGTCACTCACAAACACACATACACATGTGTGTGAGGGTGTGTGTGTGTGTGCACATACACATTCGCCCACACACTCGCACACCAACCAACACGCACACATGCACGGACACAAACACACGTACACACACACACACACACACGCACCCAGTAATAATGGTGGTCGATATTTTATTTACAGTGAGTACGGCAAATGCGAATGAAGTGAGAGGAGAGGAGAGAGGGAGAAGGAAAGAGAGAGGAAATGAGAGGAGGAAGGATGAGAGAGGAGACAAGCAGAGAGGAGACAAGCAGGAAGTGAGAGAACAGGTGAGGAGAAAGAAATGCAGAGGAAATGAGAAGAGACAGAAAGAGAGAAAAGAGAGGAGCAGCAAGGGCCAGAGAGGAGAGGATACAAAGATAAAACAGGGAGAGAAAGGAAGGCCAAACAACTACAATCTGTGGAAAGTGGAGAGGATGAAGGGGCCTTAGATGAATACAGGGAGGGAGTGAAGACAGGAATTCCAGTGAGTGTGCACCTCTTGTCACGTGCATGGGGTGTGCCGCGTTCCACGCTGCAAAGACGCATTAGTGGAAAGGTGACGGGCAGCAAACACGTGTCAGGGCGGAAGCCCTACCTTCCACAGGAGGCAGAAAGGGAGCCTGCTGACACCCAAAAGACCTTGGCGCAGAGGGGTTTTCCATTCACCAAACGCGATGTCCAGCAGGTAGCCTTTGATTTCGCAGCTAAGAACCAGATATCTGGTTTTTCCGAGACAGCAGGGAGGGCTGGATACTACTGGTTCCACAATTTTTTGAAGCGCAACCCAGAGCTTGGGATGCGAAAACCAGAGGTCCTATCTGCAGCACGGGCTGCTGGACTTAACAAAGTGGTGGTCAACCAGTGGTTTACCCAATATGAGAGTCTTCTGGTCGAGCTAGGTATTGCGGGCACACTGTCACATATCTGGAACTGTTACAAGTCTGGCCTTCAGGACCAGTTCAGTTCCACAAAGGTCGTTGGGCAGGTTGGCCAGCCATGTGTGGAGGTGTGTGCCGGAGAGAAGGGGGAGACAACAACTTGTCTGGCAGCATTCAATGCAGAAGGCATATACAGCCGAACCATGATTATTTTTAAGGGGAAGCGTGTTCGTTCTGAGTGGCTACAGGGGTGCCCGGAGAACACCAGCGTAAGGTGTTCAGACAATGGCTGGATTACCTCTGACCTCTTTCTGGAGTGGGGCCAAATGTTCATTCAGTCCCTCCCTAAGGATGACCCCAGGCCCCACCTTCTCCTCCTTGACGGCCACAGTAGCCATGTCTATAACATGGAGTTTATTAAGCTACTGAAGAGCAAGAATGTGCACATAATGTGCTACCCTGTCCACACAACCCATGCGCTGCAACCGGCAGACAAGGCCCTCTTTAAGAGTTTGAAGCACCACTGGGACCAGGAAGGCAGGAAGTGGACGAGGATGATGGCGGGGCAGAAGCTGTCGAGGATGGAATTTTTACGGTGTTCAGCAGGGCTTGGGCAAAGGCTGCCACTGTTGAAAATGCCCAGGCAGGGTTCCGGGGGACAGGGATGTTCCCACTCAATAAAGACATCCTCCCTGAGACTGCTTTTGCCCCCAGCAAGACCACCAAAAGAGTGCTACCATAGATAGATAGATAATGATATCTTCAACCAGTTCACACCACAGGAAGAAACACACTCCCCGGATGAGGGACCTTCCACCTCAACAGTAAGTGATATTTTATACTACTTTCAAACTTGACATGTTACATGACATGTTACACATGCATGCTCACGCAAACATACACATGCACATTCATGCATGCACGCACACACACACATACACACAATTTAGTCCCTAATCATATAAAATGTACACAAAATAATTATCCTATGTCTTGCAATAACATAGGCTCTTTTTGTCATTTTCGTTTTGTTCAGTCTGTGACATTCACTGACTTGATCACAGTGCCACAAAGGGAGAGAGCCATCAGAAAACATATGAAGCCACCCTCATATAATCTTTCAAGTGAGGAACACATTGACTATATCACAAAAAATCCAGCAAGAAACCAGCTAAGCAAGCCAGCAAGTGCCCGCTCAGCAAGCAACCAAAAGGGAAAAGAAAGCAGGAAAAGAAAAGCAAGTCACCTTGCAAAGTTTGCAACACCCACTATGGTGACCCAGAGGATCCTAAGGCTACTGAGGAATGGGTAAAATGTGACCCTTGTTCTGCCTGGTTTCACGAAACCTGTGGCGAAGAGAATGGGATCTGTGCTGACGATGGGTTCATTTGCAAAGACTGTCTTTGAAACACCTTTTCATCACATACACACACTAATGATATCAATGTTTTAATGTTTAATATATCAGTTACCAGTTTTGTATGAATTTTTGTAGTTTGCGCATTTCGTTCAAAATGTGTTCTTCACACACACACACACACACAATGATCTGTCACTGATCTATTCACTGATCTGTGCTGTTCCAAAAAAATTTTAATTGCACATTTGAATATGTGAGTTTGTACCCACAATGTGTTTTTAATGGCACATATGAATATTTGTTTTGAAATTAAAATTGATGATAAATTACCATTCCCTTTGCATTTTGACTGGCCGAATGCTTACCTGAAACAGCTGGCCCATTTTACCTTAGATGCTGGCTGCTTATGCAAAAAAAAGTTGGCCCAGTTGATGTTTCAAGAACTGTAGGGCCTAAATAATTATATTTTATGACATAATTTCAACACAAAATTATCAAAAACAGTCATTAGCAATCATAAAAACACTTGGAAAAGGCATATATAGTATTATATTATTTTCCCAACTGATTTACCAAAAAGTGGCCCAATTTAGCTGATATCACTAGTGTGCATAAAACCATTACACAGGGTGTGTTTAAAGGAAACAGAAGGGAGGAGACAGCTTAAACTAGACTAAGGTTCGACCACACAGGATTAAATAAAATGGGTTTTTTTTTTGCTAGTGAAAAGATGAATGCTCTGGGTGTAAAAATGCGAGTGAGCAAAAGGGAAGAGAGCATAAGTTTAGCTCAAAAGATTGGTGAGGTAGGAAGATAATAGGCTCTATGCATGATCGCTTCCGGGTTTGTCTCAGCCCGCTCACTCACTTCCGGTGCCGCTGTAAACCGTGTTTACGTTCTGTGGCGATAATGGCAAACTACACCCGCTGTTTACAAGAACTGCCTAAGGTTAACGTGAATGATGTTAACACCATTGTGAGGCAGTTTGCTGTTACACCTAAGAGCAAGAAAGAGGAGGGATTTAAATTATATATTTCAAGCTACATTGACAACTTTGAGGGTGAGTAACGTTATTTTCTCATGTCATGCAAAATTGGACTAAAGTTAGCGAATCGGTTTCTAAAATCGTTGTCTCCGTTTCTGACGTAAATTTGAAAATTGCTTGTTTATGCAATCTAACTGTTGCATACAAATTGTGCAATATGATTGTTACTGACTGAGTAATTTCTCAGTTTCCAGTAAAGATCAGTTCTCAGGAGAGATCAGCGTGAGTGCGACATGTTTCAGGTCGATGAGGAAGTCAGAGAAGCCCCATAGATTAAGAGTAGGAGTAAGTAGTAAGTAAACTTTATTTATATAGCACCTTTCACAGACAAGAAGGGTCACAAAGTGCTTTACAGTAAAAACAAAATAAAACAGCAACACATAAAATACTAAGCCATATTGCTAGTTAAAAGCTTGTCTAAAAAGATGTGTCTTGAGGTGTTTTTTAAAAGATTCCACAGAATCCAAGGCTCTCAATGCTAAGGGAAGAGAATTCCAGAGTCTTGGAGCCGCCACAGAAAAGGCTCGATCACCTCTGGTTTTAAAACATGTTCTGGGGACAGTTAAAAGGTCTTGGTTTGAAGACCTCAGAGAACGACCAGAAGTGTATGCGTGTAGTAGATCCTGGATGTAAGCAGGGGCTTGACCATGCAAGGCTCTATAGGTAGTGATTAAAATTTTAAAATGCACTCTAAAACCTATTGGTAGCCAATGAAGAGCCTTAAGCACCGGAGTAATATGTGATCTCCTGCTGGTCTTAGACAAGAGTCTTGCTGCTGCATTCTGAACAACTTGCAATTTATCCATAGATGATTTGTTTAAGCAAGTGTACAGTACATTACAATAATCCAAACGTGAAGAAATAAAAGCATGAACAAGCATCTCCATCTCTTTTTGAGAGACCACAGATCGGATCTTAGCAATGTTCCTGAGATGGAAAAAACAGGAACGAACCACAGATTTCACATGACTGTTAAAACACATAGATTTGTCAAAAATGACACCCAGATTTCGCACAACATTACAGTCAGAGAGTGATAGAGTCCCAATGGCCTGCCTAATCTTAGGGGTAATGCTGTCTGGGGCAAAGATCAGCACCTCAGTTTTTTCTGAATTTAATTGCAGGAAATTGTCAGCCATCCATTTGTTAATGGAGGCTAAGCAAGTGTGCAACATGGACAGTTTGTCTAGCCTATCAGGGCTAAAAGATAAATATAGTTGGATGTCATCGGCATAACAATGGTAAGATATTTCCTCAAAACTACCAATAATCTTTCCAAGAGAAAGCAAATACAAACAAAACAGTAGGACATAAAAGACAGCTGATCTCTAAATGAAAATATGGGTTCATAAGTGTTTTAAATTATTTAGAATCTATTTACAAATAACATTAACAATTTAATTGTCTTTACAGATTGTATTAAAAGACTCTCGTCCTGTAACACTGTCACAGAGTTGTTCTTGTGATGCTGGGACAGCAATGTGCAACCACATTGTTGCACTACTCTACCAAACAGCCCACTACTCACAGCTTGGCATCAGTGCAGTTCCTCCAGTTCACAGCTGTATTGAAACGGAGCAGAGCTGGCATAAACCTAGAACAATGGTAATTCTAAATGAATTTGCTAATAAAAAATATATAAAAATACAACTACTGGAAATGCAATAAACTAATAAATACAATGAGCATTTTTTTATATATAGGGAGTCAAGCCAGGTCCTGTCAATAAAATGGTGGTTCTGTCTGCAAGACCCAAAGAGAGGGAAGCTTGCTGAGGGTTTAAGGTACAATGCAAACATTTCATTCTAAAGATGAATGTAGTTTAAAATTAAAAATATGAAAGATTAGACAGAATAAAATCTAGAAAAAAAGTGCTTTTTGTTTAAAACTTTTCTTTTCATTTCAGGAGTACCCTTTACAAGGGTGTCACCAGTGAGCTGCCTGACCTCTCAGTCCTCCAAGTAGCAGAGGCATATAAGGACTACGCCAGTTCTGTAGCTCCTCCAGTCACCATTATCAGGATGTCACATGAGGATTCTTTGGTGGATTCTGCCTTTGGTAAAGTTCAGTATGGAAGTGTGCTGTCATACCAGCAGCCAGCTGCAACAACATGCAACATTACTCACCATCAAGATGCCCCACCACCGCCACCTCTGCCACTTGTTGGTTACAGCCTTGACACATCTGTTTGCTTGTTTGTCCATAGCAAACATGGACAATCACACATGACGTCACTGGCAGTAACCTTAGATATGGCTCACAAAATAGAGCATGCCACCAAAGAACAGAGTGCATCACATGCTTGGCACTCGGTCCGAAAAACCCCGGGTAACAGCGTCACGTTTTAGGGAGGTTTGTCATGTGCGTGGACAGAGCTCGGCTGAACACCTGGCTGAAAGAATCTACAAAGGAACTCGCCAGACAGCAGATATGAAGAGAGGGCATCATTTTGTGGGATGCAGGTTCAATGAGTTTCCAGAAACTCATTAAATGCCTGTAAGTCATGAACCTAAATGAGATGTAAGACATGTTTATTTACATGTACACACACATATACATACACACACACACACATACTTGTATATGTATATATTGTATATGTATATATATATAGCCTACACACAAACATGTATACGTTTTTTTTATTTACTCAACATCACTGTACATAATGTTAAAAAATGTTTGTTTGTTTGTATATATATATATATATATATATATATATATATATATAGCCTACACACAACCGTGTTTATGCGCACACACGCACACACACGTGTATATATAAACACACACACACACACACACATATATATATATATATATATATATATATATATATGCACACATACAAATATTTTGAAAAACGTACCTAGTGTAGAACCTTATATCATCATCGGAAGCAGCAAATCGCCCCAAACAAAATCTTTGACGGACTGACAGCTCCTCCACCTGTCTCATTAGTCGGTCCACCTTTTTTTCGAGATCTTCGGTCTTGTCCAGTGCATTATCAACTGCCGCGGGTTCTGGGACTAAACAATAATCATGCTCCAGATAATGAGCATTCATTGGCTCAGGAACCTCATCCACTTGAGTGTCCCGTCTTTGCCATACCCCGGAGCGCCTGGGTTCAGCCACGAAGTAGTCGTTCCACTGGAATAAGGTTGGTGCAGCTCCCTTTGACAGCAAGCGACGCCCTTTAGGGGTCGAGGGCTCAATCAGATCATCACTTTTAAAGTGACGACTGCAGACCCTTGTATGAGATGTGATGTTAAATCTCTCACGTCGAATGTTGTGAATCCACTTTCTGCGTGTTTCTTCGTCCACAGGAAAAGTGTGGAAACTCAGTACAGAATTAAACTTTGACGAGGCCTCACATAACGGGACACAACAATGTTCAGCCGAAGTACTGTCTTGCCGCCGTTGATATTTATATTTCCTGGAAGCCATCACTAAAATATTTAAATATATAACGTAATACTATATATATACCTATATTATAAATCGCTGTGTGAATGTTAATAAAGCTTTGCCGTTAGTACACTTCTGCACTATAGAACGCTCTAAGCGGAAGTAAAGATGCTGACTGAGATTCTACCGGAAATACGTCAGCAGCGTTCGTGCATAGAGCCTATTAAATGGAACCTTGTGTGCAATCTTGGAACACACAAGAGGTTGTGGGATATTTGAAAAAGGTAGGATTATCATAGAATTTAGTGAGTTATGTTACGTTTGTTTTGTTTGGATTAATAAATTAAGTAGGCCTAGTTATTTATACGCTAATGATGTAAAGTAGTCCAGGGCCAATAGCTCATTCTACATACTCCGGTACAGTAGGTGGCGGTAAGCACCTTATAAGTAATGGTTGCAACCCGCCAAAAAAACGAAGAAGAAAAAAGCCGGAGGCTCTTTGGTTACGTCAAGTCGTTGCCTTCCCAGACAAGCTAAGGTCGCTACAGCAGTTCGCAGCAGACATGATGGCTCTCGCTGCCCGGTCAGGGGCTTTTTCCCCTTACATGCAGGCTACAGCTGTTGCTGTCGCTGGTCCCCTGAAAGCACTGGTACCCGGGGTTGTTGTGAAAGGAGAGAAGATTTTGTTGACCCCGAAAAAACCGTTCCTGTGCCGTGAATCGCTCAGCGGTCAAAGCCCAAAGACGGGGCCTGCTGTGACAGTTAGCATCAATGGTAAGTCTGTCATTGACTGCTAGCCTTAGCTGGCAAATTCAACTTTGGGTTTTACCGTGTGCATTCAAAGTTAACGTCAAATACCATGCGCTTTGTGCGTGATACAAAGTGATGACCAGTGCCATTCATTACTGTTAAATTCCAGCCAGTGAGTTGGTCACGTTAGCAGCAGGCTCTTCCAGGTTGTTAGCTACCATCATATTAGCCCAGGTGGCTAAAGAGCGTCCTACACTTAAGGTCAATCTTAAGTATGTACCGTTAACGTATTACGTTGCTTTTATTCCGTATGTTTGGGAATATGGGATATATTCGTGGGTCATAACATGCACAATGGAGCCTGGATAGTCTGCTGTATCGACTTTATCCAGTTCCGGTGTCTGTCCTGTCATCATTGGTGTTATTTTGTGTGTTTAATAGGTCACAATAAACAACCTGACACAATTTGGAGAGGTTTGCTGTTGTTTATCAAAAGTTACATAGGGGATACCCAAATATCAGGTGAAAAAACGGCCTGATATTTGAGTATGTAACTCATATGGTAGACAGGGAGGATACGCCTATCACTCGATATTAAACCACGCTATAAACATTTGACACGTCGCCTTAATGTAACAGACAAATACAAGTATTTATGTAGTTAACTGAGACCCCTGTTACTATGGTAACCCTGCCGAGTCTTCCACGTCGCTGTTTGTTCCGTTTAATTCAAAGTGCAGCAGTTAAACAATTCGAAGGGCAGCAGAAGCTCCGCTCTGTGTGCATGCGCGCTCCCGCGGCCAGGGGATACGCGAGTACATTGGCACGACACCGCTGACTGAAACACACGTTCTGTCAGAGCGTCTAAACGAAAAATTATAAAGTCAATACTTATAACGTTAGCATTGTTTTCAAAAACAGTTGCTAAATGCCTGAGCTCACTGACAACTTCACCGTAGCTAGCCATCTGTGTTGTGTCTGTGGCTGGTGGCATGTAGATTGACCGAGGGAGTAAAATGCTAACCAACCAATGGGCAGAAGTTAACCCCTTAAGACCAGCCCCTCCTCATTTGCATAATGAGGCAGAAATGCATGTAGAAATGTAAAAGTGACAGGCAGAAATGTAAAAGTGACAGGCAGAAATAAATACCAGGGGTGAAAATAAATAGGGTAGAAAATGCAACGGAAGAATAAAACAGACAAAAAAATTAAACACACACAGAAATAAATACATTTAAAAAATAAGTAAGGAATAAATAAAGTTGAAGATTATAACGGACAATAAATAAATAAGGTAATTATTACAAAGGTGAATAAATAAAGAAGCTAATTAAAAGAGATATATACATTTATGTCTCACTGTATAATTTAATTTCTACCTACATTTATTTCTTCATTGTATTTTTTGGGGCAATTAATTGTGTGCTTATTTATTTATTGAGCATTTATTTATTTCTGTATTTATTTTTAAATATGAAAGACATGGTCCTCCATAGTCGCACCTCAATATAAACGATACTGAATTGAACAGAATATCTGAGCACGACACTACAATAACATTGTATAGCGGGAAAATTGTGTTTTAAAAGAAATTACGATGATTCGTGTCGCGCTGGGTTCGAACCCTCTTCAGCAAAAATAATAGCACGGGAGGCCACTGCACTGTCCACTACACCATTACATCATTCACTTCACTGCTGAAATTTCTCTCAGTAGAACAAGAATCACAATTTAACAGAGCAAACCGAAACAACTTGTTACCTTGATTTAAGCGTAACTTCATAATTAATTAGTGCACTATAACCTCCTGCTACACCTCTGCGCTATCCATGTGCAAGGACTCATCATAAATTATACCAGGCAGCACACGGTTTGTGAAACAATCGGTCTAAAACAACTGGTTACCTTGGGCTGGAAACGCGTGATCCCGAGGCGCTCAATCACCTACAACAACAAGTTTCTTGGATTTATGAGAAGAAGCAATATTTCTATTGACGTGCCTCAAATGCATATATGTTTCTAATAGCCTACAACGTTATGTTTACGTTATGTTTCTGTTTAAGAAATGTTAATAGTTTGTGCCCAACCTTTTGAATTGTTGGTGTTGTAGTATAGGCTATTTTATGTCACCTATGCACCCAGATATCAGCAAATCGGTTTTTAAAGTGGTGTAAGAAGAAAGGTGAACGTTGTTTAACAACATTTTGTGTTATGAGTGCTCCCGATACTTCACACAGAACCTTTTACGTTCAAGTAACGTTTGGACAAAAATGCAAACACAATGAATTCATTGCAATAAAGAAACATTGGAATCTTACTTCATTGTGTTTGCATTTTTGTCTGATTTGCTGATATCTGGGTGCATAGGTGACATAAAATAGCCTATACTACAACACCAACAACGTTTTTTTTTTTTTTCAGCAGTGAAGTGAATGATGTGATGGTGCAGTGGACTCGCATCCTATTATTTTTTTGCTGAAGAGGGTTCGAACCCAGCGCGACACGGATCATTGTAATTTCTTTTAAAACACAATTTTCCCGCTGTACGATGTTATTGTAGTGTCGTGCTCAGATACTCTGTTCAATTCAGTATAGTTTATATTGAGGTGCGACATGCAAAGGCCAGTAAAATGTATATGAATTTGTAGCGAATCTGTCGACGTGGGTAGCCGTTGAGGTTTACACGGCATCTGGACAGGCTCGGAAACCAGTAGGTCGAAAAACCAGAAGGCACATAACACCGGTGTCCCCATGTCACCTAGCTGTAAGACTGGTTTTGTAATCGGTGACGTTAACGTTACTGTGTAAGTGCAATGGTAAAGGCGGATAATGACTTCACTAGTCCAGTGTTTTATCCAACACTCAGGTAACCAGAGCACATTTGGGCGCTAACGTTAGCTGTTAGCCAGGCCAGGTAATGTCAAGGCAGCTTTGTTTCTATAAGGTTAGCACACTTCAGCAACAACACTGCTTTACATAAAATAACAAAGCA
Organism: Etheostoma perlongum; assembly: GCA_026937815.1. NCBI lineage: Eukaryota > Metazoa > Chordata > Actinopteri > Perciformes > Percidae > Etheostoma > Etheostoma perlongum. The sequence continues at coordinate 26,655,117 of CM049371.1, read as the reverse complement.
GTTACAATTATAGAAACATTTAAAAAAAAAAAAAAAATTGAATATTACTATGAAATACAAGAATACAATTTGTGATGTCATTACGCACTCATTTGCATAAAGCTTAGTGGTTGTGTCAGCAAGGTAGATAGAAAGAAATGGAAATCTTTTGAAAAATCACAAATTAAATAAAGGAATTTATTTACCTTAAAATTATTACATAGGTAACCTATCTTTGAAGTTCTACAAGGGGAGGGCAAAAGATAAATAAAGAACTCTCAAAAAAGGCTAGCTCCGAACCGCACCCTGTCCCCCTCCCCGTTCTACCTGCCTGTGTCGCAGTGCTGCTGTACATGAAGAGAGAGGGGAGGGGAAGGACTGCTCCTCACAAAACAGATTTAGAGAGAGGTGACTGTTATGGCGAACACAGGAGAGAAATACCTTGCATGCTTGCTCGACAATAAAGGTGACTTTTTTTTTATAATACAGAAAGTCGTTGTCATTTCCACAGAAAGTCACCAGATTTGTCTTAAAAATAAATCTAGAAAATAAATAACGCAATGTGTGGCAGCCGGTGTTGATTGTGTGGCCCACCACCACAAATTTGTCTGTGTGTAAAACACTGTGTAAAAGCCCGTCTTTCTGAACGGCCAGTAGCAGGACCATAGGTAGATTATTGCGTTCATAATGTTGCTTTGCTGCTTGCTTAACGTTAGCACGACTGAGTGAGGTTAGCATGACCAGCCTTTAAAATTCCGATCAGCAGATGGCTCTTTTGTTGAGCACACGTTATTTAGGGCCCAATCACCCTTAATGAAACTGAAGGAATTCTACAAAACTTGTAAAAAATGTAGCCCCTGCAGTACGTTTTGAAATAATGAACTCCTCCTAAAGATTTCATCTGATCGACTTCAAATTAGAACTTAAAGATGAAAAGTTATTTAAAAGAATTGTTGTCATGCAAAAAAATGTATAAAATAAATCATATTATTGTAATGGGTATATGGCAATATTGTAATGGCAGTGTCTGTGTGTGCAGGCTATGCAGCGGTGCGTTACGCCCACACAGATGTGCGGGTGCCAGACTTCTCTGACTACAGGCGCCCCGAGGTGCAGGATCCCAGCAAGTCGTCCCAGGACAGCAGCGAGGGGAGGAGGACCTTCTCCTACCTGGTGACGGGTGCCACCACTGTGGTGGGCGTCTACGCAGCCAAGACGGTTGTCTCTCAGTTTGTGTCTTCCATGAGCGCGTCGGCGGACGTCCTGGCCCTGTCCAAGATCGAAATCAAGCTGAGCGACATCCCTGAAGGCAAGAACATGACCTTCAAGTGGAGAGGCAAGCCGCTGTTTGTGCGTCACCGCACGGAGAAGGAGATTGCTACGGAAGCAGGCGTCAACCTGGCGGAGCTGCGGGACCCGCAGCACGACAAGGAGCGCGTGCAGAACCCCAGCTGGGTCATCGTGCTGGGCGTGTGCACACATCTGGGCTGTGTGCCCATCGCCAACGCTGGCGACTTTGGAGGCTACTACTGCCCATGCCATGGCTCGCACTACGACGCCTCAGGCCGCATCAGGAAAGGCCCCGCTCCCCTCAACCTGGAAGTCCCCTTCTACGAGTTTCCGGACGAAAACACTGTGGTTGTTGGATAGAGAACGTGATAAACAGCAGGCGTTACAGTGTTCACGTGTCAGTGCTGCTGCCAGCTGCAGCGAAAAACTTTGTCTCAGTATCACGTTTCCCAAACTGTTCTCTCAGACAGTCCTCTCTAACAGTCCTCTCTATCTGCTTGAGTTCCTGGAGGGTAATCTCTTTAACACAAGGACAGCAAAGCATTTGGAATGAATAGGTGAACACTTGGGCTGGGTAACAAATTCAGTAGTTTTTAGACAACGACCGAATTGCGTCTACAGCATTGAGTATGGAAAAATGCCTCGTCATTCAATACATAATTTCAATACCTAAGGAGTAAATCTCAGAGTCAGTGAGCCAATCAGCATGCAGCATGCTTCTACCAAGCTCTAATAATGTCTGTGATTGCCTGTCTAATATTACACATCGTAGAGTCATGCAGGAAAAACTCTCGGAGCTGGAAAATGAGATTTGTGCTGTAATGTTGTCATTTTTTTGTTTTTATAAAATTTGTATTGGGAAAAAAAATATTGTTCCGGAGACAGTATAAAAGTCACAGTATTGATAACGAAATGTTTTGAAGGATACCCAGCCCTAGTGAACACCAGGCAGAGTCCATCCTCTCTGGTTTCCTTGTGTATAATATCACGTGAACGTAACCTAAATACACCTGCTTATCATATTAACTTATAGTCTGTCTAACCAGCCCAGAACAAATGGTGTTCAAGTCTGCTTAATAAAGATTTGTATTTTATTTGAAAACGTGGATTCAGTTTTTTAGCATTTAGTTGCTTGAATAATGCCATTGTGACTTCCTGATGTGATGTGATGTGAAAACAGGCAACACAATTTTCTGTGCATGTGAACGCCGCGTGTTAAAACCCGGTCTAATGTGGCACCAATGCCTAAACGACCAGTATCTACCAGACGGGCTAGCTACGTAGATTTCGGTGCCACTTGAATGCCTGTGCTCCTCTCCGTTGCTCCGATACCGACGTTGGAAGCAAGAAACGCAAGTAAACGCTAACATTACACCGGCAGCAGAGAACGTTGTTAGCCTACCGTTAGCTAGTAGCTGGAATAAACATAGTTAAAAAGCTGACGACTAAACCGTGCAAAAGTGTGACTGTATTTCACTTTGAGGACTCCAAAACGGGACGTACAACAGTCCGCCACTAAACCTATGAGCTAAAAGACACAAACTAGCACTTGGTCACTGTTATTGTTGCAGAAAATCTGGGCAAGAATACGGTTTTATTTATTTGTGAACTTGGTGTTGCTTTCTCTGAACCACTGGGGGGAAATAAAGGGTACACTTACTGTACAATGAACTTTTCTCTCCATTTGTGCTTAAGTAAATGTTTCTTCTACAACAGAAATACTTTGAATTGGTCTAATTGGGGTCAGCTGTGTTTCCACCCCATATTAATCAATTATACACTAAAACAATATCAAATTTGAACAAATATCAATGGCTTGTTGATCTTTACATTGTTAACTTTCTATTCTGGGCTGGGACACACATTCATACGGTTTGATAAAGTACTAATTGGACTATAACTTATCATTGCAGAGAGTCGGCAGCATTGAAACAGCGGCAGCTTTGGCGTTGAGTGAAAAATTGTTACAGTGTACATTGATGTTGAAAATGTATACAGGTTGGCAGGATGGTCTGAAATGTTTTGCACCGTCTTTTGCTGTGTAGTTTGTTGGTAAATGTGAGATATTTGAGTCACACGCGTCTTGTCTTCATAGTAGAAACAAGGAAATTAATTTGGCGACGTACTTGTGTGACGTCAACCCTTTCTCACTCCGCTTGGTCGGAGGGACCTATACTAGGATTTACTTAATACAAAATAAATGAATAATGGCTGTCAATTGATTGACATATTTAATCAAATATTTAATCTCGATCTCAATTTATGTAAAGTAAAAAAATATCCATCCATCCATCTTCGTCCGCTTATTGGGTCACGGGGTCAGCAGCTCCAGCAGGGGACCCCAAACCTTTTCCCGAGCCACATTAACCAGCTCCGACTGGGGGATCCTGAGGTGTTCCCAGGCCGGGTTGGAGATACAGTGAGGAAAATAAGTATTTGAACACCCTGCTATTTTGCAAGTTCTCCTACTTAAAAATCATGGAGGGGTCTGAAATTGTCATTGTAGGTGCATGTCCACTGTGAGAGACATAATCTAAAATAAAGAATCTAGAAATCACAATGTATGATTTTTTAACTATTTATTTGTATGATACAGCTGCAAATAAGTATTTGAACACCTGAGAAAATCAATGTTAATATTTGGTACAGTAGCCTTAGTTTGCAATTACAGAGGTCAAACGTTTCCTGTAGTTTTTCACCATGTTTGCACACACTGCAGAAGGGATTTTGGCCCACTCCTCCACACAGATCTTCTCAAGATCAGACAGGTTTCTGGGCTGTCGCTGAGAAATACAAAGTTTGAGCTCCCTCCAAAGATTCTCTATTGGGTTTAGGTCTGGAGACTGGCTAGGCCACGCCAGAACCTTGATATGCTTCTTACAGAGCCACTCCTTGGTTATCCTGGCTGTGTGCTTTGGGTCATTGTCATGTTGGAAGACCCAGCCTCGACCCATCTTCAATGCTCTAACTGAAGGAAGGAGGTTGTTCCTCAAAATCTCGCAATACATGGCCCCGGTCATCCTCTCCTTAATACAGTGCAGTCGCCCTGTCCCATGTGCAGAAAAACACCCCCAAAGCATGATGCTACCACCCCCATGCTTCACAGTAGTGATGGTGTTCTTGGGATGGTACTCATCATTCTTCTTCCTCCAAACACAGTTAGTGGACTGATCTGACCACATGACTTTTTCACATGACTCCTCTGAATCATCAAAATGGTCATTGGCAAACTTAAGACGGGCCTTGACATGTGGGTGGTTGACGTGACGCTCCATTTTTGTGTTCATGGTGACAAATATTCATAAATATTTATAATATTTCATTAAAATATGTTTTTATATACAATGTAATCTTCCAGAACCAATACATCTGTAATTAATGAGCATTATAATTCAAATGTGTAAATATTTTGTTTTAAGCATGACATTTGTCCTGTGGCGTGACTGTCCGGGGTTGCGTTGCTTTTCTTAAAACTACTGTAATAAAATGAAAAATCAGTCTAAATCCATTAAAATACTTAAAATAGGGTTTTATGGGACTTCCGGTGACGCCATGTTGGCAGCAGCTTGAGGTACTCGCTCCGTCCAAAATTGTAATAGTTTCCTAACAAAACCAGCATAAAACCGGCGATTCTTAACAAATTCGACATGTCGACGACTAGAGGCAGAGGACAATTTAAACAGGAGCCAATTAAAGAAAAAGGCGAAAACTTAAAGCAGCTAACTACTACAAGCGTAGTGTGCGCAATCAGATTCGAGTAAGTATGACGCCGAGTCAAAAATACTGGCTGTGCTCGAGAAAATGAGGAAAGACAATCAGGGTGGGCACACTCAGACTCAGCAAGCTTTAACACGGCTGGAGACATCTTTCGCTGAACTGAAAGGAGCGTTTTTCCATTGATGGTAACAACTCGACTCGCCTCTACTCGGCTCGACGCATTCTCTGTCCGTTTTCCATTGCAGATTGAGTAACGCATCAGCGTGGCTGGTTACCATAGCTACGCGTGATGACGTAATTTTCAACGTGATTCACAACAGCACGTCGGCTACTCGCCAATGTTTTGTTTAAAAAGAAGCTAAAGGAAGCAACTAAAATCACCGCTAAAAAAGCAGGAGTTTGGGAATTCCGACGGTGTTCAGACGTCAACATGACTGTTGTTCGCCGACACGAAAGGGTAAGTTAAGTTTCCTGGTAACGTTAGCTAACATTTGCATGTGTTAGGGTCACAGTCAGTATTTACTATACGCTATATAAAGTACATGAACTTTAGCAACCATGATTACACACCAAAATATGTATGCTGTGTACCGTTTGTGTTTCAGAGCATTAACACTTTGCAAAATCACCGCCACAGACCATCTGGTGGGCGTTCGATGTCCGACGGGTGATCTCTGGTTCTGACCTGCTGGGCTTCGTATAATCTTTATGAGAGTCATGGAGAGGCTTATGACAACGACTGGGATGCATCCGGGACAGCAGACCCGGTGCCACAGGGTGCAGAGGAAGAAGACCGGGATGGACGGGAGGGTTTGATGCGCTACTTGAAAAGCTAAATAAAAACTTTTCTTTGATATATTGTCTTGTTTTTTTAAAGTAACAGTGCGTCATGAGCGGGCCCTTCGTTATTTACCCAGCCCAAGACTCCGGAAGCTGCCCCTCGTTCACTTGTCGTTAGGTTTTTGGACTTCTCAGTAAAGGAATTCATTCTAAGACAGGCCTGGGAGCAGAAAAAAGTCATGCACGAAGGAAAACAGATCTACTTGGTTAATGATTTCTCTCCCGAATTGCAGAAGAAAAGGGCGCTGGTGTGTGAGGCAGTAAAGCAGTTAAAGGTGAAAAACATTAGGGCAAAGTGTGTCTTCCCTGCACAGCTGAGAATCTTTCTGGAGGATGGCGTGAAGACCTACCCGACATTGACAGGCGCGGTGCTGGTACTTGAGGAGTTGGGGGAGCATGCCCGGGTAGAAGAGAGGGAGCGACTGGAGACTGAGTTGTGCAGAGAAGGGTGGAATACAGCGGGAAGGAGAGTCAACGGAGGCCCTACGACACTAGCCTACGCCGAAATTAAAGCCTTCTTCAACACCGACAACTAGTATACCCTCGCCGAGTTCAGCTATCTAACTAAGCCAGTATAGTTAGGAGAAGAAAAGTGAATATGGCTAATTTGGATGTGACGCAAGAACCACTAAGTGGAGGATCACCTATCCACATCTAAGTCGCAAATGAAACGCTCTGGGAGCGACAGCGACACTGCACACGGCGTGTTTTTTTTTCCGCGGAGGATCAGTCACCAACCTCCGTCCAAGCTACACCGGGGACTGGGTCATTCAGGTTTGAGAAGTATTTAAAAGATTTATATTTGTTCCAGTCGGGTATGTGGAAGCCTACATGGTTTGTTAGCCATGTGTTCATGTATAAATGTTTTTTAGTAATGAGCCATTATATGGTAATTTTCTGCAATAATTTTTTTGATGGTGATTTATGTGAGATTCAAGACGGGGTTAAAGTAGTTGAATTTCTAACATACTAACATGGATAATCTAATATGTGTTACTTATAATGTTAAAGGTTTAGGTAGTCCAATTAAAAGGAAAAGAGTGTTGAATCATTTGAAAAAACTTAAATGTGCCATAGCAATGCTACAGGAAACGCATCTCTCAGATAAGGAACACATGAAGCTGAGAAGAGAGTGGGTAGACCAGCAATATAGCTCCTCACATCAAAGTGGGAGGAAAAGAGGAGTTGCTATTCTCTTTAACAAGTCAGTGTATTTTTGCCATGAGAAAACTTTCAATGACAAGGAGGGGAGATTTCTGATGGTGATTGGACGTATAGGGGGCATAAAAATGACTTTAGTAAATTTATATGCTCCAAATGAGGATTGTCCTACTTTCTTTAAAAATATTGCATCATTGATAGCAGACAAAGCTGAAGGGATTATTCTTATAGGGGGAGATTTTAACTGTGTTCTGAGAGCACCGGTAGATAGGCTTCCCGCTGACTTTGGTCCAAGGACCAGGAAGTCTTTAACTCTTTGTGCACTAATGGATGAGCTGGGTTTGATAGATGTTTGGCGTTGCTTACATCCCAAGGAAAAGGATTTTACTTTTTTCTCAAATGTTCACGGTAGCCACTCAAGATTAGATATGTTTTTGATGACTGGTGTAGATTCCTTTAGAGTGACCCAGTGTAATATTGAAGCAATTACCATCAAAGACCACGCTCCAGTTTCTTTGACGTTAAAGCTGAGTCCAAATATTAAGTTTAAGTACTGGAGAGCAAATGTATCTATTCTAAATAACGAAGTGATTCAACAAATTAGGAAAGGGTTATTAGAGTATATTAATTTTAATGACAATGAGTCGGTAAGTCCATCAGTATTATGGGAGGGAGCCAAATGTGTTCTGAGAGAAAACATTATTGCAATTTCATCCGGATTAAAAAGAGAGAGGCTTGCAGAACAATTAGGACTGGAAAATAAAGTTAGACAATTAGAGAAAGAATACCAAACATTACAAGAAAAGGACATACAGTACTTACTAGGTTGAAAGAAAATAGGAAGAAACTAAATGACTTATTAACTTATAAAGCAGAGGGACAGCTTAGATTTGCAAATCAAAAGTATTATGAGTTTGGCAACAGGGCAAGCAGACTGTTAGCATTTCAGCTGCAAAAAGTACAATCAAGCAGAGTGGTCCATAGAATTAGATGTCCAAATTCGGGGGTAATGCTATCACAACCCAAAGATGTGGCAAAGGCGTTTGCCACTTATTACCATGAATTATATTAGATAGAGAATTGTCAAAATAAGGGGGAAAAAACCAAGAGCTTTTTCAATACAATAGGTCTTACCAAATTGACTGAGGAGGAGGCCGACCTATTGACAAGCCCAATTACAAGAGTGGAAATAAAAAAACAGCATTTTAAAACTTAAAAATAACAAATCCCCAGGAGTGGATGGCCTCCCAGGAGAATATTATAAAATATTTGAAAAAGAGCTTACACCTTTTTTAGATAAAGCTTATAACTATGCGCTTTCAGAGGGGGATCCTCCTCAGTCGTGGTCCGAAGCGATTATTAGCGTCATTCATAAAGAGGGTAAAGACCCTACTCTGTGCACGTCTTATCGCCCCATTAGCCTCCTCTGTGTGGATTTAAAGATTCTTACTGCCATTATTGCAAATAGAATACAAAAATATATAAAAAAACTGGTGAAACCCGATCATACTGGCTTTATCGCCCATAGACAGGGGACTGATAATGTTTGAAGGGCTTTAAACCTCCAAATGGTGGCACAGAAAAGGAACATCTCATCAATGCTCATCAGCTTAGACGCTGAGAAGGCGTTTGATCGGGTGGACTGGGGCTTCCTACAACAGACATTGAGGCACATGGGTTTTAATGAGACGTTTATAAAATGGGTCCAAACTCTTTATAAAAGCCCAAAGTTACGTGTAAGGGTCAATGGGCACTGCTCAAAATTCTTTCATTTGGGGCGCGGCACGAGGCAGGGCGATGTTCTGTCACCCTCACTATTTGCTTTGAGTATAGAGCCGTTAGCCGAATTGATTAGATCCAATCCTTTCATACAGGGAATAAGAGATGAATCAAATGTTCAGCATAAATTGTCACTTTTTGCTGACGATATTTTATTATTCCTGGAAAATCCTATCACTTCTGTCCCAGCCTTGCTTCACAGCCTTAAGGAGTTTAGTATGATATCAGGTTATAAAGTTAACACAAATAAATCCGAAGCCTTAATGATGGTGGGGACTTGGCCATCGCAGTTGGATAATCTTGTCTCGTTTAGACACTCCAAGCAGGGGTTTAAATATCTTGGAGTAATTCTTACCCCCAAGACTACGCAACATCTAACTATGATAAATTGTTAAAGGAAATCAGAACTGATTTAAATAGATAGGATGTACTACCGCTTTCTCTTTTGGGTAGAATTGAATGTATCAGAATGAATATTCTTCCAAGATTATTATTTTTGTTTCAAAATCTCCCTGTTGTTATACCACAATCTACTTTCAAATTTTTAGATAAGTTAACGTCAAAATTTATTTGGCAGAACAAAAGACCAAGAGTGTGCCTTAAAATTGTAATGTCCGCTAAGGAGAAGGGGGGCTTAAATTTACCAAATTTCAAATGCTACTATTGGGCTACCCAAATAAAAGCTATGGTGGCATGGATCATTCGTGATCCAGAGTCACAGTGGGTCTCTATGGAAGAGTACTCTATATCAGGAGTCTCTCTCTCTCAACTCCCATTTCTCAACCTGCAATCTCAGAAAAAATAAAAATTACAAATGTATGGGTTAAACACACTTTGAATATTTGGAATAAGATCCAAAAGCAGTTGAAGGGAAAGACTGCTTTATCTCGAGCTATAACTATTAATGGAAATATTGAGTTCCTTCCATCTTTTTCAGATAACAGTAGCTTTCGGGGATGGGCTGTCTCCTCACAGTGGATCAATTGTTTGAAGGAAATGTATTTAAAACCTTTGCCCAATTAAGAGCAAAATTCAAGTTACCCTCCAATGACTTATATAAGTATTTTCAGATAAGGAGCTATGTAACAAAACACAATGATTGGGAACTGATCAGAAAAGAGCCTACAAATATAGAGAAGCATTTTATCAAGTTGATTGAAAATCGAGGTGTAATGAAAAAACAAATATCCTTGATGTATAGAAAATTGTTGACAGACTTGTCCGATAATACACAACACATAAAACAACAATGGGAATTGGAGCTGAATGTTTCATTGGATGACGATGTCTGAGTTGACATTTGCTCAGGATGTCATAAGGGTGTTGGCAGTCAGATTTGGAGGGGAGTTTGATCGGAAGACAAAGATAAGATTTTTCAGGACTCCATTAAAATCCTTCCTCATTAAGAGTACTATGAATGACAAATGTTGGAGGAAATGTGGTTTGGTTGGTGATCAAACGCACATCTTTTGGGATTGCCCCATCATACATAACTTCTGGAAGGGCGTCAAGGACATTTTGGAAAACCTATTAAAAGTGAACATTTCTTTTGACTCCCAAACTTTTTTACTGGATATATTTCCAGAAAATGTTTCTCAAGACCAAGCATTCCTTCTCCATCTCCTCTTAATGACGGCAAGGAAAATGATAACAATCTGTTGGTTAAAACCTGAGCCACCCACTGTTACGCAATGGATACAAAAGATAAGACAGGTGTATTTAATGGAGCGGTTGACAGCACAACTACAATTGAGAACCTTAGTTTTTGAAAGAAGATGGGGTCTTGTTGCACAGATAGCTAGCTATTCTTGGTAACACACTAAAAAAGATTATCTTTCTCATTTGTGGCACCTTTTCTGTTTGTGTAGATGGGAAGACATACAGAGAATCCAAATTGGCAACATTTTTCCTTTGACCCAGCAACAAACAAATCGAAGTGCAAAGTTGAGGGATGTGGAGCCGAAATAGCGGGCAACCATGGGGGGAACTTGCAGAGGCATATCCAAAGGCGTCACTCGGACCTGTTCAATAAGTCTTTGAATTCTACTGCTACCACACAAAAAAGACCTGGCACAAGTCAAAGAACTTTAGATGAGGTTACTGTGAAGAAGCCAAAATTGCCCCATGTACCCATTACATTGGAGGCCCTCGTAGATGCGTGTTGGGAGCTGGTCACAGTGAACGGCAGACCATTTTCCTTAATGGAAGACACTGGCTTTAGAAAAATAATTGACCCACTACAAGAAGCAATTGGAAATGGTTTCGCAATTAATTCAGCCAACATTTGTGAGAGGGTCAGAACACTCGCTGACAGCGAAAGGAGAAAACTGATAGACGAGCTTAGTGGCAGGCTTCTCCTGCTGAAAATCGACAGTGCCACTTGCAGGGATCGCTCTGTTTTGGGGATTAATGTGCAATATGCAGAAGGAGAAAACATTGTGTTACGGACGTTGGCTGTTCGAGAACTGTGCGAAAGACATACGGCCTCCTATATATCTTCTGTGGTACAGGAGGTGTTGGAAGAGTATAAAATCAGTCTGAAGCAGGTGTACTCGATCACTGCGGACAACGGTGCCAACATGCAAAAAGCAGTGCAACTATTGTCCGACCTGCAAGCGACAGGCAATGATGATGAGGAGGACACTGATGTAGACACAGAAGCTGACGACTCGGGAAGAGAACCTGATGTTGAAATTGATTCTGTTGTTCAGGGGCAGATCCTGCGCAGTGTGCGTTGTTCAGCACACACTTTACAACTAGCAGTAGATGATGCATTGAAAGAGAAGGGGGTATCTAACGTCATTGGTAAAACACGCCGTGTTTGCTAAAAAGTTGCGCAATCCAAATGTTGTGGCCGTTATTAAAAGAATGGGCCTACCGGAGGGCCATAGTTGACTGCCCCACGCGCTGGCATTCCACACACGACATGCTCGAACGACTTTGCAAGCTCAGATCGTTTTGTGATGACATGTCGCCTACCGTTAATGAGCTGCATTTAAGTGAACCCCAGTGGCAGGCCATTTCAAATATAGTCAATGTGTTGAAACCTGCAAAAATTACAACCAAATGCGTCCAATCAGAACAGCTTACCGCAGGTGACCTTTACGGCCAGTGGCTGAAGTGTGTGTTAGATACCGACAAAATTGACAGCCCCTTTGCCAAACAACTGGTCAAGTGCATGAAATCACGTCAACGTACATTGTTTGAAAATGACGCATTTGTGGCCGCTTTATTTGTTGACCTTAGGTATAGGCTATTTTTGACAGATAATCAGGCTGACATGGCGAAATTACACCTGTGCCGCACTTGGGACATGATCCAAAACCTGTCCACTGCCCCCAACACAGACAGCGTAGCTGAGCGTTGAAATTGAGAAGCTGCTGGTGGCTAAAGAAAGACAAACCACTGTCATACAAAAGGGCCGAGTTCCCATTGCATCGTTGTTAGACGCCTATTGCAGAGAAGCGCGTTTAAAGCGCACCGAGAATGTTCTTCGTTGTTGGGCGTCCATGGCCGCTTCAAATGCAGATATGCACAAACTCGCAATGTAATAATTGTAGGCCTTTTTAATTATTATTATTATTAATAATATAATTATTATTTAATAATGGTTGTAATATTATTACATTTGGTTTAAGCTGGATGAGAAAGATGTGACATAATTCTATAGCATTAAACAGCTGACAAGAACTAAATTAACCGTTCCGGGAACAGTATTTTTTTGTTCTAACCGGTTCGGGAACGTCAATTTATTGGTGGAACTCAAAATTGGAAACGTTATAATTCCGTTTCTGTTCAGAACGAACCGATTGGGAAAATCGGTTCAACGCCCTGATTTAGACACATTACATTTGTCCGCAAAACTGGTGTCCACCTGGTGTGACGCCATTCTTTATGTATAAATCGGGCATTAATTTGGGCACCCTATTACTGAGAGGGGCCCTTCTTCATCCAGGAAGTACAGTAAACCTCACTGGAGCACATGGACTGCAAACAAGGTGAGTTTTGTCTCTAATATTTTCATAATATGGCTATTTCCGTGCACTGTTGGAAATGGTAACCATTATGCGTGTGACGTAATTTAAGTATTGATCTGAACATTTTCATCAATTTATATTGATTGACTATCGAAAATAATGTAAACCTTAACACTGTTAGTCCGGTTTGAAGACTGTCTCTCATACAGCTAGGCCGCAAACTGGCCTTGATCCTGAAAACGTCCACTGGTGTGACAGCACTGTCCTATAGTGTGACATGAAATCAGCGTCCCACTGGTGGATGTAGGCTCTATCAAGAGCTACTAAACCATCACTCTCTGCCTCCTAACCTCCCTCCCTCCATTTTAACCTCCCTCCCCCACCCCTCCCTCCTAACCTCCCTCATCTCACCCCCCAACCTACCTCCATGTCAATCTCCACTTCTAACTTCCCTTCTTTCTTACCTCCCTCTTACCTCTGAAGTTGAACTTCCTTCCGCCTCCCAACCTCCTGCTTCCTATCCCCCTTCCCAACTTCCCTCCCAACTTAAGTAGCTAATTGTAGTAGTGATGTTTGCATTTTCTATTAAGTTTTGCCTTTTTCTCTTACTCTCAGAATTGAAGAACACCACAAGTCAAACCTTCCTACTCTGTTTTGTTAAGGCTAGTTTGAGACCCACGTTAAAAGTGAGAGGCTGAGATGACAAGCAAGGAAAGGACCAGGAAGTGTAGGGAGAGGCTGAATAAAGATCCTTAAATACAGAGAACAGTAGTTTTAAATTAAAGCTGCAAGAAGCATTGGACGGGCCCCAGCGCCTCCGCACGCGTCAGGGTCACTGACTTCCACAGACTTCCTTTTTCATTGATAAAGGTTTGCCCCAACCCCTATGGTTTGACCACGCCCCCTTTCACAGCTAATGAACTGTACAACGTATAGTCTCGTGTGAGGTATCATTGAGCTCAGCAGGGAGTTTCCTTTTCATTGGTGACGACTTGCGGTGTCTGATTGCTGCAAATGCACGGTCGCAAAGAGCGGCGTCTGCCAGTAACCCTGACGTGCGCAGATGAGCAAGGGCTCGTCCTACGCTGCTTGCAGCTTTAATTAAAACTTGTACCTTTTTATTTCAGAGAATATTAAAATAAATATGAACAAGAAAAGTAATAAGCCAGGTCAATTTTTTTTACATGTTCATGTTATGTTGCTAAATGTTACCATGGCTCCCAAGTCTTTTTTATGGGAATGTTGGTTTCTTCTTTTTTCTTCTGACTTTATTGTACAACAAACATTTGAACTTAAAGTTGTAAATATATTTAATGATTTTTTAAATTAATTTGAACAAGAAACAATAAATGTGAAAACAAGGGAATACCGGTACTTTTTGTTGTCCAATGGTGTGACGGAATGTCCTGTGGTGTGACACACTGAGTTATAAGTGGAAAAGGCATTTTAATGCACAAGTTCATGTAAAAAGTGTTGACTACTATAATAATGATATCACTATGCACATATAAGGATGGAATGAAGTTTTGTGAGGTTTTATAGTATTTATAATATAATATAATCTAGACCTTTGGGTAAAGTCCCTATGTGTACATCTTATAGTCAGATAATAACATGATTGTGAATTTGTATTGGTTACTTTTGATGTGGGAATATAATTAGGACAAACTGATAAAGATTGTGAATATTTGTCTTATCCGTCACACAATTTCTGAATTAAATATTAACATTAAAAATGTTGTCACACCGGTGGACAATATTTGGGACTACCACACAAAAAAGTTAATAAAATACAAAATAAATAAGGAATTATGAAGGGACACATTCAGTTTTTATTTATTCACATATTAAGCAATATAACTATATGTCATTTGACATAAATTTTCAAAATATTTTTTTTCCACTTTGGATTTGAGTTTACGTCAACCACCCATGTGCTGGTTTAAGCAGGGGAACCTTCCGTGTCATGCATGATTTCAAACCATGACGTCTTAGTGTATTACCAACAGTAACCTTGAAAACGGTGGTCCCAGCTCTTCAGGTCATTGACCAGCTCCTCCCGTGTAGTTCTGGGTTGATTTCTCACCTTTCTTAGGATCATTGAGACCCCACGAGGTGAGATCTTGCATGGAGCCCCAGTCCGAGGGAGATTGACAGTCATGTTTAGCTTCTTCCATTTTCTAATGATTGCTCCAACAGTGGACCTTTTTTCACCAAGCTGCTTGGCAATTTCCCTGTAGCCCTTTCCAGCCTTGTGGAGGTGTACAATTTTGTCTCTAGTGTCTTTGGACAGCTCTTTGGTCTTGGCCATGTTAGTAATTGGATTCTTACTGATTGTATGGGGTGGACAGGTATCTTTATGCAGCTAACGACCTCAAACACGTTGATCTAATTTAGGATAATAAATGGAGTGGAGGTGGACATTTTGAAGGCAGACTAACAGGTCTTTGAGGGTCAAAATTCTAGCTGATAGACAGGTGTTCAAATACTTATTTGCAGCTGTATCATACAAATAAATAGTTAAAAAATCATACATTGTGATTTCTGGATTTTTTTTTAGATTATGTCTTTCAGAGTGGACATGCACCTACAATGACAATTCAGACCCTTCCATGATTTCTAAGTGGGAGAACTTGCAAAATAGCAGGGTGTTCAAATACTTATTTTCCTCACTGTATAATCTCTCCACCTAGTCCTGGGTCTTCCCCGAGGCCTCCTCCCAGCTGGACGTGTCTGGAACACCTCCCCTGCCGCTTCACACTTGGCTGTGAACTGATCCAGTGAGTGCCGAAGGTCACAGGCCGATGATGCCATCAGGACCACATCATCTGCAAAAAGCCGCGATGAGATCCTTAGCCCACTGAACTGCACCCCCTCCCCACCCAGACTACGCCTTGATACTTGACAACATAAATACTCCATACTTCATACGTCCATAAATACTACAAACAAGATTGGTGACAGGCCAACCCTCACCTGAAATGAGTCTGACACAGCTCTCTCTTTGGTCATACAGCGATTGGATGGCCATGAGAAGTGACCCCCTCATCTCATACTCCCGCAGCTGGGAATTCCTCAAAGTACTCCTTCCATTTCTATTACCTCAGTTGAGTTCAACGACGTTCCGTCCTTACTGTACAAAGCTTGGATGGTTCCCCGCTTCCCCCTCCTGAGGTGGCGAACGGTTTTCCAGAAGCACCTTGGTGCCGACCAACAATATAGCTACATAAAATGAAAATACTCAAGTACTTCAAAATTATACTTAGAACTATAAGAACTTGTAAATGTAGTTAGTTACTTAGTTTACACTCCTGCAACATGGCACATATCACACATACCTGATGAACAATACGTAACATATAGAACATACATAACACATTTTGCATGTCAAATCAGGGGTAATACTTTTTTAATTTCATGGGTTAGGAAAAGAACCGTTCTAAAGTCCTATTGTATTTGAACATACACACTCAGTATGGTATGTGCTGTAACGTGCACTGTTTTATGTTTTTATCTAATACTAAAGCCATAGTAATTAATAGATAACTTTAAAATATTAGCCTGGAGTTTCTTTTTGTTTTTCTGCACAGGGACATTCCCAAACTAATCTTGTCAACGTGCCAGTCATAGTTAGGGACAGTATCTCTCCTGTACTCTTATCCAGTTTGTAGAGCAGGCACAGTAAAGTCACAATAAAATCATTAATTACTCACTGGAAACAATCTACTTTTATTCTTACATATTCCTTTGTTGTTAGTTCTAACTGTTCAACTCAAGATGAGCAAATCTTATTTTCAGTCTTTTGTCAACAAAAACATGCATTTTTGGTTCAGTGCAAATGTAAAATCTTAACAGGAAAACACAAAGTCCAATGTGATCAATCACATAAAGATAAAGTTGGTGGATACTCATACCAGTGGGGGAGCAGAGACACTCCCATTGTAAATGGTCTGTACAGTATATATACTGTATGTATATTACTTTTCTGGTCTTAACAACTACTCAAAGTGCGTTTACATAGTACAGGAACCATTTAAATACATCCACACACTGTGGCCGAGGCTGTCGTACAAGGTGCCACTTGCTTATCAGATTAACACTCACACACAGGGTTGAGTGTCTTGCTGAAGGACACTTCCACAGGGATCGTACCTCCAATCTTCCGATTGGCAGGCAACCGCTCTACCACTGATCCACAGCCACCCCACGCTTTTTTCTACATACTTTTGGGGTACGCAGCCTTGCATAGTTCCAAACATCCATTCTACGGCATTGGAGATGATTCATTTCCATTGCTGACCGTTGAGTTGTAAGTAAGTAAGTTGATTAAATTGTTACTTCTTTTGAATAGTCAACTGTCTATATTTTATCAGAGGCCCTTTATGATGCATATTCTGATCTTTATTTGTATGTGCACAGCATAATTATATATATATTTTTAACTTGGTAGACGGCCGATTGCCTGCTAGTTTGTTAGCTCGACTTCTCCAGCTGTGAAGGTATCTCCAGGGGTAAATGTGCACACACACACACACTTGTTTTTGTCTAACTCATTGTTTAAAAAAAACAAAACTATTTGCTACAAATATATTATCGATAGTCGGTTCTCATTTTTAATTGTCCTTTATAGTGTTTTTATAGTGAATGCAGTATTAAACCACCACTACCACTACATAAATATGCAATAATGCATTAACAGTGATATGTTTACCATTCAATATCACACTCGCTGCTGTCAGTCCCATCAAAGACCATGACCATAACAATGTCATGACGTGTGTGGAACTATACAGGCTGAAATGAACCATGTGACCACCCCGTTAGGGAGATCAAAGGGTGTCACAACGCTTTTCTCTCTATGGCTCTGGATGTAGGCTCACAAATAAACCACCATGTGCTCATTAGACACATGGTGGCATTTTGATAATCAGCTCCGCCTTGGGGTGTTCACAGCCACACTAATCAAGCACTAATCTCCTTTACTGAAAATCACAAGGATGCACTTGATTTTACTTACTTTATTTTACGTTTACATGTTATTTATTATTTCTTCTTATTATTTTGTGTATATCTTTGTATGTTCAAATATGTGAAGTAGAGTGTAGTTATACCATGTATAAAGCATTAATTCGTTTTTGCTCGTTGACTGGGTTAAAACAATTTGACTGCTGTTGCTTTAACATTCCTGAGGGTGGCAGTAGAGGACTATATACATTAATTTACTATAAATTAATGACTACAACACTATATGAGCACAAACTAAAGACTACAATTTTTTTTCAAGGTTTTTCAAGCCAACAAAGTAACCTTCAGCAAAGTAGGATTTTCATGATGTGGTGGGAGCATGCTGTGAGGGTCCATCTATTTCTCTTCCTGAACTCAATGGTAGGGTCCCATTGCAGAATAAAATACTTAAAGCCATCTTGACTCCTGTGTCATATGTGAGTCAGTTCAAAGGTGGCCTGAGTGGTCAAATGAATCTTTACAGTAAAATAGCATTACCTTAAATAAAACAGCACAGGTGTAAATATGTCTGAATAACACACAACTCAGTTGTATTTTGTATTTTGTTTCAGCAATTGTACTTCCTAAGTAGATAGAATAAAAAATTAATAAAATAATGAAAATATTCATTAAAAAACATGTAACAAAAATTGTAACATTTTTAAACAGGAGCTGGAACAGGCAATGTAATAAATTGTGCATATGTATAAATAATAATAATAATAATAGTGGATAGTAATAAATAATATAAATTACATTTTATTTCAATTATATCAGTAACTATAATAGTATTTTCATTATATCAAAACACTGTCACCATTATAGTGCTATATTTAAAGCTAACATATTTATAAACAGGAACTGAAACAGGCAAAGTAATAATTATAACGGTTACAAATTGATAAATAGATATGAATACAAGGTTCATGTGCAATATTAATAATAATCATAATACATTATATTAATAATTAATTGAAATGTTATTTCAACAATACAATTATCATTATATCAAAACACTGGCACCATTATAGTGCTTTTTAACATGTTAATGCATTAGTAGTATTTTAATAGTGCTAGCAATGATAACAAGTCAAAACGGACATACTTCAGTCTCAAGGGGTGTAACTACATTACCCCAAAAGTGGGAGACTGAAGTATGCCCATCTCCATTTATTGAATATAGTTATTGTATTTGCTGTGAATAGGCAGCCTAATTTCTATCCCACAGGTGTGTTAACCTCTGGAAAGACCACAACCCTTTGGATTGGTATGAAGCATTGGTCTGACTGGGGCAAACACCACTTAGTCCTGAGTTAAACTGACACTGCCATGTGATTGACACCTCAAGTTGATAATGATAGTCTGTATGTTAATAAGGCATATTTTTTTGTGATCATTTAAAAAAAAAAAAAAAAAAATATATATATATATATATATATATATATATATATATATATATATATATATATATTCAGAAAACATCAGAGATGGCAGAAGTACTCCTGTACTTAAGTAGAAGTACAGATACTTGTGTTAAAAATACTCTGGTAAGGTGGCAGTACTGATTTAACTTCTTCATGTAAAAGTAACAAAGTACAGGCTTGAAAATTCTAAACATTTACTTAGAGTATAAAAGTAAAAGTAGCCTTGCGAATGACAACTTTTTTTTAATTCAAAGTTACCTGGACCACATATGTTTCTAGGGTGCAAGCTGAGAAACTTCAGTGGATATGGAAAAAAGGTTCTTTATATGCCATTGGCTACATTATTAATGGATGTCTGCCAATAGGCCTAACACATATAACTTATTTATTGTGACAGAGACTCCAGGTTAATAAGATTCTGACTGAGTAGCAAGATTTGAATTCAAGTGTTATTTTGATTGAAGTCTGTGTATGTTCCCATCCAATTAGATTCAATTTGGTATTGGTAGCTCCAGTGATATTATTTTAAACTTAGTGAGGAGTAGATTAGGACTGGATTTAGAGCTGATTCTGGTTTCAAATTTGGCCCCAGGTGTGTCTGTTATAACACTGATGAAGACAACTTCTCTCTGTTGATGCTTTTTACAATCAAGCATCAGGATAAACAGAGGGGGTAGCTCTGCTATGGCTGTGTGTGTGGTAATTAAAGAAATAAATAACATTGTAAAGGCTACCATACATAATGCATAGGAATCATATATGCTAGTAAATTATAACAATAAACCCACTATTAATTACATTATCTTAATGAGCAAGGACGTTCAACCATCGCCATTATATCGAATCAACAGCCAGGTGTAACCTAGCTAACAGGTGCAACCTAGCTAACAGGTGTAACCTAGCTAAAAGGTAAAGAACACAAACAAGCTAACTTTTAAACTACATAACTACAGACCAATACAACAACAGGATGAAAACAAATATGACTTACAGTTCTCAAAGACGCACGCAATCTAAACTGGTTATCCTCCGAACAGCTAGTCTCTTTTTCTTTTCTCTCACTTTTTTTCTCCGTGTGCCGTGCGCGCCCGCTTGCGGTGTGAGGCGCGTGTCCGCGCTATTCTCCGTAATGCACAATAAGTACAAAACTAAAGTAACGAGCCAATTTTGTAAAACGTAAGGAGTAGAAAGTACCAATATTTGTGTTAAAATTGAAGAAGTAAAAGTAAAAAGTCGCCAAAAAAATAAATAGTAAAAAGTAAAAATATCTGAAAAATCTACTTGAGTACAGTAACAAAGTATTTGTACTTTGTTACTTCTCATCTCTGATGTCTGCTATCTCCAACATCTCTCTCAGATAAGGCAGAGGATGATGGGAATGTCTTGCTGCTTGTCTGCTGAATCTCTGTTGTCTCTGTTTTCTTCATTTTCAATCATGTCGCCGTCCGTACTATGTGCTAACGTTAGCATCATCAAGCCGCAATGATTTGCCGCAAATGAATGCAAAATGCTGCCATATCTGTCGAGTTGGCTTAGTGGTGCGTCAAATGCAACGTACAGTACCCATCCATTTAGATTGAATTTGACATACTAGATAACGCAAACAATAATAACGATAACTCCAGTGAAATGATTGTAAACTTGTTAGTGAGGACTAGATTAGGACTGGATTTAAAGCTGATTCTGGTTTCCAACTTCCCAGGTGTGTCTGTTAGAACACGGATGGAGATAACTTCTCTCTGTTCTGTTCTCTTCTTTATTAAGATCAATCAACGTGCAACCTAGCTAACAGGTGAATAACACAAACAATTCCAAAGCTAACTTAGGCCTACTTTAAATTTGCCAGAACCATAGACCACAACAACAGGCTTAAATTAACTGACAACATAAGTTATATGACTTACAGTTCTCAAAGACGCACACACACAATCTCAACTGATTATCCTCCGGACAGCTAGTCTCTTTTTCTTTTCTCTCACTTTATTCTCTGTGTGGCGTGCATATCCGCCCTATTCTCCAACATAATGACCTCTTGTACACAACTAAAGTAACAAGCCAATTTTGTAAAATGTAAGGAGTGGAAAGTACTATTTCCATATATTTACTATATTTGTGTTAAAATTGTAAGGAGTAAAAGTAAAAAGTCGCCAAAAAAAAAAACTAAAGTAGAAATATCAGAAAAATCCACTTGAGTAGATTCTGAGGAGAGGATTCTGGTTGTCTTTTACAGCTGATTCTAGTTCATTCAGTTTAGTTATTTGGTTTTGGGTCTGGGTTGCTTGGTAATAGCTCATAGAGTGTTTCAAAATGGCCGACCCACATGTCTCCATTCTGTATCGCCAATTCTACAAGTTTGGATTTTTTAAGATATTTCCATTTTTCCCAGAATTGGTTTGTGTGTACGGACTCTTCCATTAATGTCACTTGTTTGTGTTTGTGTTGTGCTTTTCTGATTCTGAGTGTGCGTTTAAAGTGTGGCACAGTAAAGAAGGCCAAAGTCTACATTTCCTGGATCTCTGTGATTTTGGTTAGATAATCACATAACATTTTGTCTAATTTCTTTACATTCTTTGTCAAACCAATTGTCATCTTTGGGGTTCTTAGGTTTATGTTTGGATAGTTTTAATTGTGATTTCTTTGCAGTTAGCATGATAATGTGATTGACATGTCTAACTGCATTATGTACGCCTTCTTGACTGTGTACATATGTGGTGTCCAGAAAGGTATCTAGTAGTTTAAATTTGGGGTGAGCTGATTGCTTTATGGAACTCCTCTGTTCTGTTTTCAGCCCATCTGTATGATTTCCTGATATTAAAAAGCTTACTGGGGGGGGGTGCTGTTGTTTGTCTGTGAATGCACTGAGAGAGAAAGCGTCTATATCTGTCACCATGTAATCAATGGTGCTGCTGCCAAGAGGTGAGAAAAAGTGTTTCTACCTGAAGAGTCTCCATGTAATCTGCCGTTGTCGATGTACAGACCCAGGCTTTCACAGAGCTGCAGTAACTTTCTGCCGTTCTTGTTGATCTGGACATCCCAGTTGGAACGAGGAAGGTTACTTCTGTTTTGTGGATAATTGTGTCCAAATATATGATTGTTACCTAGCTCTGTGTTGTAGTCAGGGAGGGAGCCAATACGTGTGTTCAGGTCCCCACAGATTAGCACCCTTACCTGGGCCTGGAAGCTGCAGATCTGCTGATGGAGGAGGGGGGATCGTCATCATAGTACGGGGAGTCTCTGGGGGGGGATCTATACAGCACACAGGAATATGTTTGTTGGAGGGTTTGTGATGTCTTGTTTTATTTTAAGCCAAATGTGTGAGTGTTCATATTTTATAGGGGTGATGTGCTTTGATATTTCTTCATTGTAGCAGATAATAATCCCTCCTGAGTCCCTCCCTCTTTTAACAGTAGGTAGTTTGACTGATGACAGAATGATTTCTCTGTGGTTTCGGGGACAGTGAGTGACAGAGCCAGGTCTCTTGGAAGATGATGATGTCTGTGTCTTTGGTGTTGTCTTTGAATTCAGGAGGTTCTGAATGTTCCACATGGAGACAGTAAATGGCTTCATTGTTGGTAAATACAAATATGAACAGTTTTAAAAAGAGATCCACTTACAGTAATATGTTATTAAATGAGAAATAGGGCTGTCCTTGACAAAAGTAGTAATAGAATGTTAGAGACCAAAACTAATTATTGTTGATGTTAATTATTATTGTGATGCCAGAGATGAACTCTTCATTTTCAAGTAATGACTGACAAGAAGAAGGCTAACACATTCTGCACTGGAAGGCAAGTAAATAGAAATAAATTAGATAAAATAAAATACATAAAATAAATCTGGTAATAATAGCTTTATAATTTAAATCTGAACTGGGTAGTCGATCAACTACTTTAGACAAAACAGCCCTAATTAAAAGTGGATAATCGGTAATAAAACTTATATAGACTGTTAAGAAAACACACAATTCTTTTTTCTGCAGGGCTGCCACCACTGGTTGATGTGAGTGTCTCAGCGTAGCTCCTCTGCCCCGGGTGCTGAGAGTGGTGTTGGGCAGGGCCAGCAGGGTGGGGTCCAGAGTGAGGCCTGGGGAGTATGGGCGGGGCAGGTCTTTGTTGGGCTGGTGCTGCTGTGGTCCTGGAGTGGCTGCCTTTTGCATAAGAAGGTGGATGGTTGGGGCTGGCAGGGTGTTTGCTGGGTGAGTAAGGTGGTGGAGGGTGATGGGGGCTGGTTCTGTGGGGTGGTGAAAGCTGCAGGCCAGCTGCGTGGAAAATGTTTCGTCTGATGGTGCTGGGGGGCTTTCTTGGTTGCGTCCTAAAGCCACATCTTTTAATTTCTTTGCAAAGGTGCTGACGGTATCTCTGCGGCGGTGGACATTATCATAAAAGCTGTGGATGTTGAGGGTAGGGTGGTGGGCCAGGTGGACATTAAGCATGAGGGCACATCCATGTGGGATTTCAGTATTTATCCGGATGGATGGTGCCAGGATGGAAGTCTCTTTGTGGGAGAATGGTAGAGATTCTAATCTTTGATGAGGGGAAGGTCTGTGTAGCCCTCTGTGCCACTCTCTTCACAGACTCTGCTACCCTCTCCTGCTGTAGTCTCAGGTCATTAGTACATGTGTGGATGAAAATATGGCTAGGCTGACCCAGGATGGGCTCAGTGAGCAGCTTGAATTTTGGTGACTTTTTGTCCAGGGAAAAGCTGGGCCTCATTCACAAATCACTGATTTTCTTTTGCTGTCCAGATGTTTTAGGCTCATTGGTAGTGGCCTCTCTTTGTGGGTCGGTGGTGGAAGGGTGGGCATTACTGCAGGTTATTGTGATGGTCTGGTCTTAGTTAGGGTGGAGGTGGATGGCTGTGGTTCAGGTTGAGGGGGCTGTTGATGGTGATGGAGGGTTGTGGTTGGTGTTGGCAGGCTCTCAGACTCTGGAGCTGCTCCTTGAAGCCAAGGATGGTCTTAGGTTCTGCTCCTCTCTTATAGCAGTGAGATCTCTGCCCATGGCCTGTCTGTCCTGCTGTCTTGCATCAAAAGCCGATGCCCCTTCCCCCAGTACATGCTTAGCAAGCATGCGAGGTATGGCGTCAAGCCGTGGGTGGTCTGCGACAACCATGTCTAGCTATGTGCGGAAGCAGATCTACACGTGAAAGTCCGTCAGCTGTGCGCCCAAGAGGATGCCCGAGTGGTACTGGACCTGACCGAGGGGCTCAAGGGCCCTGCAACATGACGTGCGACAACTTCTTTACCTCTTACACCCTGGCACAGTGGCTGCTCGTCGAGAGGGACCGCACCCTGGTCGGCACAATGCAGAAAAACAGGCCCACGCTGCTGGCCGTGTTGCTCTAGACCAAAGGCCGGACTGTCTTCTCGTCTAAGTTTGCCTTCACGCACACCGCCGCTCTGGTGTCCTATGTGCCCAAGAGGAACAAGAATGTGCTGCTGCTGAGCACGCTGCACATGAGGGACGATGAGCGGGGTCATGAGGAAGGGCACTCATGACCCCGCTCATCGAGAGGAGGGAGCGCGCCTCCCTCGCACGGAAGTGTCTGTCGCGCTCGTCAGGGCTGTGACGGCGAGGCCCGTTTCAGACTCCGCTAGTCGGCCAGCCGAAGGCGAAGGAGAGGGCTTGGAACCGCCCGCGCTGAGAGCTTCTGGCAAGAGGAAGAGGTGTCAGCTCTGTCCGCAAAACACACGCCGTCTGTGGTGGCTACCGAAGATGCGTCTGCGGGAGCTGCACGTGGGCCTATTTCCCGGAATGCGTACGGCACTGCTCAAACCGTGGGGGTGCATTTGCCGTACAGGTCCACAGGACAACACTAAGTGTTACTCTGCACTCTGCAACACCTGAGCTAAACGGTTCACCATTTAAAAAAACCCAACACACCTTCCAAATGACAACGCTCTTCACACGCGCCCCTTCGGGTCTCTGCGACCCAACTGTTATTCAATTAGGTTTTTCTGTTACCCTCACACCCTTCCTCTGTTTGATCGTATTTCTACTACCATAGCCTCGTCTTTCGGGTGTCTGGGACCCTTCCTTCATTTCATTACACGTGGACTACCTCGCCCCGGACTATGGGTCGCGGAGACGCCTGTGTATTTGATTGTTTTACATGCATATGCATGCATGCACCAAACTCCCACAAGGGTTAAACCTGTCAGTGTGACCTATTACCCTGACATCCACTATCACTCTATGCCATCTTTGATGTCTAACTGACACATGCTTTACCTGTACTCCTGTGCAATAACAATAAAATATATCTTATCTAATCAGATACAAAGATCAGATGCAGATATGTCCTCCTCATTCCTTTACTTCTCCAGAACACTGCTATAAAAGTAAGTCTTTAAAAACCCAATGTTATAGTGCTACGAGTGTGTGTGTTTGTGCAGGTGTTTGACCTTTGAGTCCCTTAACCTCACTAACAAAATGACGAGGTTACTGCAAGGCTGTCTAAACAGTAACCAAGCAACAGGGTCAAAGACCTGACATCTACCAGAGTGAACTTTGTTTTAAAGGCTCCACAGTTCCTTTGTGAAAGCCTCTCTTTAATGCAATGTGTAGATGCTACAAATATATCAACTCACACAGAGGGCAGAAATGATTAAGTTGTGTCTGCCTTGACTTCACAGCTTTTTCTTCTTTCAGACAACACTTTGCTTAATACATAAGCACAAAATGTCATGTCTAAACCCCGTGCCCATGATGGCAGTTTGTCACATTCAGTGTTGCAGGCTCCTCCCTCTGAACTTTGGAAAAAATATTTCTTTGGCAATCTGTTGGCTGAACAATCCCACTTTCCCTCCTGCTCATCTCAGCCACGGACCGAACCTCATAGAAGTGAGTACATGTACAAATGTACTCTATATTGTAGTTCTGAATTCATGGTAGATCACAGCCTGCCACAATGGGATTAGTTAGTGTGTGGTTATGTTTACCTTGGCATACTGATGTATGTTTTCTGTACTTTTTGTAAAGTGTTACAGGCCATGTGTGAAGCAGTCTCAGCTTGTTAAATAGAAATAAAATAGAAAGTCTTTGTTGCCATTTTACAGAATAAAACAATATTAGGAGCACTACTCCTGATCCGTGCAATACACACAGGACAAAAACAACTGAAGCAAGCAAACATCCACGTAACATAAATAAACACAATGTAATTTTGCACTGGTATGGATGTACTTATTGGACTAGAATAAAAGTATACATAAAGGTATACATTTAACTGGTAGGGATGCATAAAAGCAGGGACGTGCAAAGACATTTTGGGGGGCATTATTTTTAAAAGATGTAAATAAAACATTACATATATATTATATATCTTACAACAACTCTGACTACCTTACCAATTTATTCCCTCACACTCACAGTTGGAGAAAATATCATTTGACACAGAGGCCATGGTCTTCTTCACCATTCACTTGGTTTATCACAAGAGCAGCCACAGCAAAGTTCTGCCACAGTGGTCATGTTTTCTAGGCTACTGGTTTTAAGTATATATTTAGAATAACTGACAGAATTAAGGGGGACATAGTTTCACTAATACTTTCTTTTTGTTTGCATAGGGAAATAAATCGTTAAAATGGTTTTGGTGTTATTGGAATAAATAACATTTTAAAATCAACAAAAATCTTAAAAAAAGGCTGTTAATATTAACAGGAAGTGGAGCCTACTTTACAAATGAAGAAGTCACTGTTTAATGCAGGACACGTTTATCATGTAGTGGTCAATTTAGAAATGTTGGTCTATTTTGCTTCTGTGTCTTCTTTTACTCTAATGCATGTGTCAAACTCAAGGTCAGCGGGCTGAATCCGGAACCTGCAAATTTTGATGCAGCCCGCATATTCATCTATGCTGGGTCCCTCTTAGGAAAGTTTTATTGTTTTTGGGACATTTTAAGCCTCCATTTTGACAGGACAGCAGAATAAATGAAAGCATAGTGAGATGGGCGAATGACATGCATCAAAGGGCCGCAGGTCGCAAACCTTCACACACACCTCCACACCTGGGCGCCTGCTCCACCAACCGAGCTATCTGGGCGCCCTTAATGCCCTTTTTAAGGTTGTCTGGCTGTACTGGACTGGTCTTTGTCCCCTGACCTGATTGCTGTAATCCTCTCCTGTACAGTAGTGGTATACATTTCTATGTTTGGGTCAGAGAGGCTCCTGTTGGGTCTTGCGAAGCAGTCCTGTAGTCGGCTCAGCTGATATTAGAGTATACACAGTCCAGAGTGTTAACCCCCTAGTTACACATTTAACAAACTTCTTCAAATTGGCATGATTAAAATCTCCGGCTGCTATGAAGACGCCATCGGGATTTGTGTTCTGTTGTTTATTTATAGCAGTTAGCAGGTAGTCGAGCCCTAACTTGGCATTAGCGCCTGGTTGTATGTAGACGGTTGTCACAATCGACCTTAAGTGAATGCATTAGAGTAACATAATACATATGCTTATCAAATGTTGCACAACTAGGTGTAACTCACGGCACAGGCTATTTCCGGTAAATCTTGTAGGGGGCGCTATCGAGCCTATTTGCCATGCTCAAGACCAAGACCAAGACTCCTATCAGATGTAAATTTCCACCACTTCTTCTTTTTATTTATTTAATCATTATTATTTTTAGGGCTTTTTCACATTATTTGAAAGTGACAGTGGATAGACAGGAAAGGTGGGAGAGAGATGGCTGATGACACTCAGCAAAGGGCCGCAGTTCAGACTCAAACCCGGGCCACTGCAAAGGACTCAGGGGTCCTACATGGGGCGCACGCTATTACTGGGTGAGTTAGAGGTCGCCCCATTTCCACAACTTCTGATATGTGTGCAGAGTTTCATAAGTTTGTGAGCATGCATAGGCCCTCAACAATGTGATTAATTTCTAGAAATAATAATAAACAGAGCAATTTCAATAGGGCTTTTAGTAACTGATGACGTTGGAGTTGGGTCCCTGATCAAATATAAGATGAAAATTACCCCTACCTAGAAAGATTCAAAAAGTAGGAACATTAAAAACAAAACAGAAGACGCAACAAATAATAGAAATTCCCTGATTAGGGAAATCACGACTAGTGTAGTGCAAGTTTGGAGCACATCCCTGTTAGTAACAGGCCGAATGTTTGGTTCCCAGTATTGCTGCTTGCAGTGTTGTTGGGTGGTGTGTACTTTTGAAGCGTTCTTGAGAACCACTCATCCAATGGTAACTGGTAAATGTACTGCATTTATAGAAGTGCCTCTCTACCTTACCAGACTAAGCATTTTACAATCTTCCTCTCTGAGGAGCAACTTGGGGTTCCGTGTGTCATGGTTTGGGGTTCTGTTTTGTGTTATTCCCCTCTTTTGGTCCTGTCTTGTCACCTTGTGTTTGTATCTTAGTTCCTCCCCGGTCTTGTGTGGTTATCTCTGTCTTGTGTTTCCCCCGGTAAGTGTCTGTTCTGCTTCCTGTTTTGTTTTGATAGTATTGTTACCTGTCTTGTCTATTGTCCAGCTTTGCTTTGTGCCCGTCTGATTGTACTGCCCTGCCCTAATGTGATTCACCTGACGTTACCTCTTTTATTTAACCCCTGTGTTCCCTTTGTCCCTTGTCAGATCCTTTTGTCTTGTCCGTGTTAAGTCTGTGTTCCTGTCGGTTTGCTGTCCTGTCGTCGGTTCCTGTGTTCCTTACCGTTTTTCCCGTTGGATTTTCCAGCCCTTGTGCTCCGGCCTTTGGTTTTTCCCTGCTCCCTGTTTTTTTGTCGTTTAGCTTGGACTTTGTTGCTCTGTTTTGTGTTAATAAAAGCTTGTTCATTGCTGCCCTACTCTGCATTTGGGTCATCCTTCATGTCAAACTGTCACATCGTGGCTTGCTTCACTTGTACTGCTATTGTTCCCGCAGTGGCAGTACCTTCATTTCAGCTACCTATGGTGGGATGAAATCTACATTGTAGCTTATAATAATTCTAGTAATGCATGTAACATTAACTTTTTGTAAAATATCAGCCATGTTTTTGCCTTGTGTCAGGGAGCTATAAGGATGTAACAGCAAGCTGCGTAGTGCATCTTTTGCACACGTGGGATCGGTTTAAAGACACACACACCTTGATTTATAGCTAGATTTAACTTCAGGTGAAACAGATGTATAGTAGTGTGTCATCTCTGTATTAAAAATTACCCACTTTCCTCAAGTAATTTTTTATTAAGCTTTTTAATGAAACGCTTAACATTGCAGTGATTTCTAATTACAATCTTTCACCCTCTTTAGATATGTTTGTTGCCTGGATCCCATTGTTTCTTCTCCTGCTAGGTAAGTGCATGCATCATTCACACACATGTAAGCCTCACTTATATATTAACAATTGAAATAAACTTGTCACTCTCACAACAGCTGCAGGGGCGAGGGCATTCATGATCTACAACAGCCAGCACAGCTTGTGTCTGCAAGATTCAGCAGCAACAGGTCAAGTCTTGCTGAAGACCTGCAACCTGGACTCAGAGTCTCAGCAGTGGATCTGGATTGATCAGGGCATGCTGATGTGTGTCCAATCATCCAGATGTTTGTCAGCCCTGCAGAGAGAGCCTGTCCGGACTCAACCCTGCTGGGGGCCCGATGTGGATGCCACAGGGTTAATGTGGGACTGTGACAGGGGCAGACTGATCAGCAGGAACACTTCAATGCTGCTGTCAGTAGATGGTTGGCGTCTGATTCTCACACATGACGGCAAACACTCAAAGTGGAGATTTCTGGATGAGGGGGACATCTGCCAGGAAAAACTCAGTAAGTCAGTGAGGATAACAAGAACAGAAATAAAACAGTAAGCATGTAAACACACAGCATTCAAAGTTGGGCCCTCTTTTCCAGCTCAACGAGCCAGAGAGAGCGAGAACAGGGGCAGTCGAGCATGCTAGAGAGGGAATGTAGAGAGGGAGCAGCATTGGCGAGAACAAAGAATTAATTTAGAGAAATAACAAGTTATTTTCGGAATTTTACGTTCGGTTACATTCTAAAGCACAAACACACCCACAACACTGTTTGAAGCTGCCTCATTGAGAGATGTTGGGTGAATGCAGGGCACACACACGTTTCATCCAGAATGCCGTGCCTCTGGGCTCTGTGTGCCCCCCCTCGGTTAACCCTGTTTGGTCTTTGTAAATTAGTGTTTTACACTGTAAATTGTATTATGATTAGATACTAAAGATAAAATGTAATTGAATTGAAACTGACACAATAGCACAAACAGCAGAGGAGAGAAACACAGAGCTGGCATTACTGTAACATCCATTTTAGTTTCATAAAACATACCCAAATTCACTAATATCTAGGATATTAATATAGACATTCCTGTTTAGTTGCTGCAAACACTGCTGTTGCTATTAAGAAGCTGGCTAAGGGTCTAAGGAATGGCTGTAAAGCGGCATCATGTTTTATTTACTATAACTCCTTCACAATTAAGGTCCCCAACTATTTTGTTGTTTGAAATCTTTTATTTTGAAGCTGCAAAATCAGATAATGTTGGGTCTTCATCAGTAATGTAACACGACTCCCATTAGCAAACATGAAACGTAAAATAAAGCAGTTATAATGTGGAAACTAAACTTCAAACCACAGAGGTTCATTTCTGGAGTTTTTCCATTAATGGTACTTGATTCGCCTCGGTTTGGCTCGACTCCACCACGGTGCCCCGTCCTCCTTTTTCCATTGCAGATTAGTACCGCCTCACGTGCGAGGCAAGCTGTGGCTGGTTGTCATAGCAGGAAACTGCTGTGACCTAATGCGACACACACACAGAACGTCAAAGTTGTGTTGCTTTTGTTTTTCGGCATGTGGCTGTTGCCACAGCCAGAAGACAAATCAGTTTCAAAAGATCAAGATTATGATCAATTTCCAAAAGATGGGTGTGTAAAGTTATTCAAGTCACTGTATATATAATAACATATCAGTGAATTGGCTTGGCTGTTGGAGGCAATATAATGAGACTGATGATGATATAAGTTATGTGTAGCTTTTGTATGTGTCATATAAAGTGAGGAAAATAAGTATTTGAACACCCAGCTATTTTGCAAGTTCTCCCACTTAGAAATCATGGAGGGGTCTGAAATTGTCATCATGGGTGCATGTCCACTGTGAGAGACATAATCTAATTTTTTTTTTTTTTTTTTGAAAATTTGATTTTTTAGCTATTTATTTGTATGATACAGCTGCAAATAAGTATTTGAACTCCTGAGAAAATCACTGTTAATATTTGGTACAGCAGCCTTTGTTTGCAATTACAGAGGTCAAATGTTTCCTGTAGTTTTTCACCATGTTTGCAAACACTGCAGAAGGGATTTTGGCTCACTCCTCCACACAGATCTTCTCTAGATCAGTCAACTTTCTGGGCTGTTGCTGAGAAACACGGGGTTTGATCTCCCTCCAAAGATTCTTTATTGGGTTTAGGTCTGGAGACTGGCTAGGCCATGCCAGAACCTTGCTATGCTTCTTACAGAGCCACTCCTTGGTTATCCTAGCTGTATGCTTCGTGTCATTGTCATGTTGGAAGACCCAGCCTCGACCCATCTTCAATGCTGTAACTGAGGGAAGGAGGTTGTTCCCCAAAATCTCGCAATACATGGCCCCGGTCATTTTCTCCTTAATACAGTGCAGTCGCCCTGTCCCATGTGCAGAAAAACACCCCCAAAGCATGATGCTACCACCCCCATGTAAGGATGGTGTTCTTGGGATGGTACTCATCATTCTTCTTCCTTCAAACACGGTTAGTGGAATTATGACCTAAAAGTTCTATTTTGGTCTCATCTGACCACATGACTTTCTCCCATGACCCCTCTGGATCATCCAAATGGTCATTTGCAAACTTAAGACGGGCCTTGACATGTGCTGGTTTAAGCAGGGGAACCTTCCGTACCATGCATGATTTCAAACCATGAAGTCTTAGTGTATTACCAACAGTAACCTTGGAAACGGTGGTCCCAGCTCTTTTCAGGTCATTGACCAGCTCCTCCCGTGTAGTTCTGGGCTGATTTCTCACCTTTCTTAGGATCACTGAGACCCCACAAGGTGAGCTTTTGCATGGAGCCCCAGTCCGAGGGAGATTGACAGTCATGTTTAGCTTCTTCCATTTTCTAATGATTGCTCCAACAGTGGACCTTTTTTCACCAAGATGCTTGGCAATTTCCCCTTAGCCCTTTCCAGCCTTGTGGAGGTGTACAATTTTGTCTCTAGTGTCTTTGGACAGCTCTTTGGTCTTGGCCATGTTAGTAGTTGGATTCTTACTGATTGTATGGGGTGGACAGGTGTCTTTATGCAGCTAACGACCTCAAACAGGTGCATCTAATTTAGGATAATAAATGTAGTGGAGGTGGACATTTTGAAGGCAGACTAACAGGTCTTTGAGGGTCAGAATTCTACCTGATAGACAGGTGTTCAAATACTTATTTGCAGCTGTATTATACAAATAAATAGTTAAAAAATCATACATTGTGATTTCTGGATATTTTTTTTTAGATTATGTCTGTCAAAGTGGACATGCACTTACAATGACAATTTCAGACCCCTCCATGATTTCTAAGTGGGAGAACTTGCAAAATAGCAGGGTGTTCAAATACTCATTTTCCTCACTGTAATCTGTGTGTATTTGGTACTCCTCCAGGATCCAGGAGGGCATCTGATGAGTTTGAGGCTGCAGAGGAGCACACAGACAAGTTGGCAGCCATGACTGAGGAACAGAGAGAATATCTGCGCTGGTACTATCGCACGGAGGACCGTAAGTGCTGCTGACGCTGCTAAAATACTTAATCCAAATGAAAGTGGAGTGTCAGAGATCCCCCTTATCACTCCAGACTGTTATCAAATTTGATCTTAAATTTGTTTATCTTTTTAAAACACTTCTACAACAAATATATGAAAATAGCTGTTTAACCTTAGAAAAAGGAATTTGATTGAATTGAGTGCAGAGTGTGCAAGAG
This sequence comes from Etheostoma perlongum, assembly GCA_026937815.1. Lineage (NCBI taxonomy): Eukaryota > Metazoa > Chordata > Actinopteri > Perciformes > Percidae > Etheostoma > Etheostoma perlongum. Next base: position 26,622,013 of record CM049371.1, on the reverse strand, counting down.
ACATGTCAGTGAGGTTTTGGTCCTGATAGACCACAGCCTCCTGCCAGAGGGGAGAGGTTTAGACAGTTTGTTTCCAGGGTGAGAGTGATCGGACCTCTGGACCCTTGGACCTCTGCATTGACAAATAAACCTCTATACATGTGTGCCTGCTCTACCAACTGAGCTAACCCGGCCACACCATCATATTCATTAATGGGATGAACTTCTTCAGCTGCCACAGGAAGTACATCCCATTTTGGACTTTTTTGATTGAGGTTCTGGGAGATGATGCAGCCCAGGAAGTGGAAGGACTCCACATTGTTGACTGTGTTGTTGTCCAGGGTGATGAGGGCAGGTGGGGCTGCGTCCTTCCTAAAGTCCACTCATCTCCACTGTCTCCAGAGCGTTTAGCTCCAGGTTGTTCTGACTGCACCAGGTCAGCAGGTGATCACTCTCCCACCTGAAGGCAGACTCATCCCCACCAGAGATGAGTCCAAAGAGGGAAACTCAAGTGAAGATACTTACCTTTTCGGAAGGGTCCTTCATGTTTTTGTTTTTTTTTTAAGAATATTTTTGGTCCATTTTCAGTCTTTATTTTGATAGGACAGCAGAAGACATGAAAGGGGAGAGAGAGGACGGAATGACATACAGTAAAGGGCCACAGGTCGGAGTTGAACCTGGGCCTGCTGCGTCGAGAAGTAAACCTCTATATATGGGCACCTGCTCTACCAACTGTGCTATTCGGGCGCCCTCTATCGTGTTTTCTTAATCCTTTGTGTCCTCCTTGGGTATAAGCAACTGCGCAATCACGGAAGGCTTGTATCATGTGGACACGCACAGTGGCTGTAGAGCTACAGTGAGGAAAATAAGTATTTGAACACCCTGCTATTTTTAGTTAGCTATTTAGTTCTTCCACTTAGAAATCATGGAGGGGTCTGAAATTGTCATTGTAGGTGCATGTCCACTGTGAGAGACATAATCAAAAAAAAAATTATTTGTATGATACAGCTGCAAATAAGTATTTGAACACCGGAAAAAATCTATGTTAATATTTGGTACAGTAGCATTTTTTGCAATTACAGAGGTCAAACGTTTCCTGTAGTTTTTCACCAGGTTTGCACACACTGTAGAAGGGATTTTGGCCCACTCCTCCACACAGATCTTCTATACATCACTCGGGTTTCTGGGTAGTTGCTGAGAAACACGGAGTTTGAGCTCCCTTCAAAGATTCTCTATTTGGTTTAGGTCTGGAGACTGGCTAGGCCACGCCAGAACCTTGATATGCTTCTTACAGAGCCGCTCCTTGGTATCCTGGCTGTGTGCTTCGGGTCATTGTCATGTTGGAAGACCCAGCCTTGAACCATCTTTAATGCTCTAACTGAGGGAAGGAGGTTGTTCCCCAAAATCTCACAATACATGGCCCCGGTCACCCTCTCCTTAATACAGTGCAGTCGCCCTGTCCCATGTGCAGAAAAACACCCCCAAAGCATGATGCTACCACCCCCATGTAAGGATGGTGTTCTTGGGATGGTACTCATCATTCTTCTTCCTCCAAACACGGTTAGTGGAATTATGACCATAAAGTTCTATTTTGGTCTCATCTGACCACATGACTTTCTCCCATGACTCCTCTGGATCATCCAAATGGTCATTGGCAAACTTAAGACGGACCTTGACATGTGCTGGTTTAAGGAAGGGAACCTTCCGTGCCATGCATGACTTCAAACCATAACGTCTTAGTGTATTACCAACAGTAACCTTGGAAACGGTGGTCCCAGCTCTTTTCATGTCATTGACCAGCTCCTCCCGTGTAGTTCTGGGCTGATTTCTCACTTTTCTTAGGATCATTGAGACCCCACGAGGTGAGATCTTGCATGGAGCCCCAGTCCGAGGGAGACTGACAGTCATGTTTAGCTTCTTCCATTTTCTAATGGAAGAAGCAACAGTGGACCTTTCCAGCCTTGTGGAGGTGTACAATTTTGTCTCTAGTGTCTTTGGACAGCTCTTTGGTCTTGGCCATGTTAGTAGTTGGATTCTTACTGATTGTATGGGGTGGACTGGTGTCTTTATGCAGCTAACGACCTCAAACAGGTACATCTAATTTAGGATAATGAATGGAGTGGAGGTGGACATTTTGAAGGCAGACTAACAGGTCTTTGAGGGTCATAATTGTAGCTGATAGACAGGTGTTCAATTTATTTTCAGCTGTATCATCATCAATCCACAACATTTGTTGTCACATAGCAACATCTCCTCACTATCTGCTAGCTGCCTGTCCCCAGAACACACTGTAAAAACATCTCCTCACTATCTGCTTGCTGCCTGTCCCCAGAACACACTGTAAAAACATCTCCTCACTATCTGCTAGCTGCCTGTCCCCTGACCACACTGTAAAAACATCTCCTCACTATCTGCTAGCTGCCTGTCCCCAGAACACACTGTAAAAAAACATCTCACTATCTGCTAGCTTCCTGTCCCTTGAAAACATTGTAAAAAACATCTCCTCACTATCTACTAGCTGCCTGTCCCCAGAATACACTGTAAAAAACATCTCCTCACTATCTGCTAGCTGCCTGTACCTAGAACACACTGTAAAAACATCTCCTCACTATCTGCTAGCTACCTGTCCCCAGAACACACTGTAAAAAACATCTCCTCACTATCTGCTAGCTGCCTGTACCTAGAACACACTGTAAAAACATCTTCTCACTATCTGCTAGCTGAACTGTCCCCAGACCACACTGTAAAAAACATCTCCTCACTATCTGCTAGCTGACTGTCCCCAGACCACACTGTAAAAAACATCTCACTATCCGCTAGCTGCCTGTCCCCAGAATACACTGTCTCTGTAGACAGCCCAGGGTCTACAAACGGCAACAAAAACAAAATGTGCTAACCTGCACCACAAAGCATACACAGACAGTGTTCCAGCATTCCAGCCAATAACCAACAAGAAGGATTTGGAGGGGTGGGGGGTTAGAACGCGGAAGCACAGAATGGACGGGATGAGGTGCAGGGAGGGGCAAGCTAGTTACCAAACATCGCTTACAAGGATCTGATAGAATGTCAAAATTACAGGCCTCTCAATGTGTTACAATTCAGACCTTAAAAGTTACACAAAGGAGTTGGAGTTGATATTGTTGCACAGTGGGTAAGGTATTTCATCTGTGCAAAATAAGCCAGGGTGGGAGCAATAAAGCTATATACAGAGGGTGACTAAATGTATTTAAGTAGATTTTTAATTCATTTCACACACTCATAGCCTACAAATTAATTTTTTTCCTACAATATCTTTGTCATTTTCTTAGAAAAACCCAACAATACAACATACAGTAACAATACAATTTAAGACTACATATATTTACATTACCCAAACACACATACTCACACACACATACCCTCATCACCTTGCACCAATCTGAAGTAAAATATAAATAAAATAAATAGTTTCTATCATCTACAATTTTCTTTCAGGTAGAGCCCACCTTTCCATCTCTGATTATATTCATATATGGTTCCCAAAGTTTAACAAAGTCTTTCCCTTTGCCTTTAGCAATGAGGGTTAGTCTTTCCAGACCAATACATTGCAATAGTAGATGGTGCTTCCAACACAGCGCAATAGCCCTCTTGGCTTGAAGAAGCCCAAAGTCCAATAGTCTAGTCTGTTTCAATGTCCGTTTAAAGTTCTTCGGATATATTCCAAGCAAACAAAGCCCGGGATTTTAAGGGACTTTGGAGTGAAACAGGTCTGACAAACATTTTTAAACATCCTTCCACAAGTCCTGGACATTTAGACAGTGAAATAGAGCAGTGATTCCCAAAGTGGGGGTCGGGACCCACAGGGGGTTGCGAGCCAGAGAGGGGGGGTCGCAAGTTGATTTCCAAAAATAAAATAAAAATTTAAAAACGATTAGAAATAGCATATGTTAGCCATGATTTTAACACAAGATAAAACTAGTGGCTAAATTTAAAATAAAACCAAGGAAATAAATAAAAAGGGAACTGCTTTTTTGATTTGAAACGAGGGCAAATCATCTGACATCAGAGCTGGAGGACGCATTGGTTGAACTGTCAAGCGACCGAACCTTGAAGACAGCGTTTAGTTCTAAGACGCTGGCTGAGTTTTGGATTTCAGTTGAGAGGAAATACCCACAGCTATCCAGGGCGGCTTTGGATGTGCTGGTGCCGTTTGGCACTACCTACTTGCGACAAGACTTTCTTGGCACTGATGTACTTTAAAAATAAATACAGATGGCGATTGGATGTGGAGGATGATCTCCAAGTAGCAGTCTCCAACATTAAAACCAAGATTGGACTTCCTGTGCTCCAAACATGTTGCACATCCATCAGACTAGGTGAGGTTAAGTTCAGATTAAAGTAATGAGTAAATTACTGTAGAGTAATGTTATGGCTGTTGTGTTATTTTGTGTTGTCAATATGCTCGTGTTTGGATACTCCCATACCTATAGTGCGTGCACGGTTGCGCGCAATGTTTATATACGTTTATAGTGGGGGGGGTCGCAAGTCACTTGCACCGTTACTTTGGGGGTCGTGGGCTGAAAGTTTTGGGAACCCCTGAAATAGAGTACCTTTCTCAGCCAAGCATTTAGAACACACATCAGGAATATTAGCAGACATATGATGAAGCCTGACAGGAGCATTCTCACAAGCCACTTATATTTGAGTAATTTAAACCTTGTATTTATTGTCTGTGTTTGTGATTTTAAACAAGCATCATTCCAATCTGTCGCATCAATATCTTCCTTTGTATCCAGCTTCCAAGCGTTTAATTTATCGTGTGTTGATTCAGGATTATTTGCAACCAATATGTTGTAATATCTATATACATGTCCTTTCCCTCATAAACGTGTAACTTCCTCAAGTTTTGATAAAGGTGGTATACACATTATCTGCTCGTATTTTTTGACATTTAACTTTTTAACTGCAAATATTTGAAGAAGTGTTTTTTTGGAATTTGATATCTCAGACACAGCTGATCAAAGGGCAACAAAACTCCATCTTCATAACAGTCAGAGACAGAAAAAGTGCTGGCATGTCATCCACATGTTTATAGGCAGCATACCATACTGAAATTGTATTTTTAAGGAAAGGATTTTATGAATGCTTTTTTAAATGTTTTTATGTCAGAAGAATATTGATACAACTTGGTAAAATTGGTAAGATTTATGGTTTGAAAGCCATGATGTCTCTCTCTCATGGGCCAAATTCTCTGGGTAGGCAAAGCAGAGAACGGAGAGGTAATCAATATGGAATCTTGCTCATAAGGGACAAATTCCAGATTGGCTCATCTGAGCTTTCATTTTCTCAAAGGCAGAGCAGGATACCCAGGGCTTGGTTTACACTTATTGCCATTTCTATCCACTGGGGGACCAAAGGCAGGCCGGGGGAACGCATATTAATGTTAAAAAAACTCATAAACTGACATTTTCATGTCATGGGACCTTTAATATATGAGATGTATGTTAAGCAGAGTGTTGTCTTTCTTCTTTTGCAGCGACCACATGGACTTTTGTGCTGCTGGGACTGGCCTTTGTCTGTCTTCTTGTTGGTTTTCTGCTACTGGGAATGGGATCCATGGCCAACAAGTATGACCTCAATTTATGCAATGGAAACACTTAGAGGAAAATGTATAAAATGGATATTTCAAAGTTTCCTGTCTTTTTCCATCAGGAACAGGAAGAAGATTGCTAAGTACAAGGCAGCAGCTGCGGCTCAGAAAGGTGAGGAGCTGCAGATGATTGCAGCGATCCCACAGAACAGCAGCAGCAAAGCATCGCCAGTGCTCGCCAGGCAGGTGCAAGGGAACGGAGGCCTGACGGAGCTCAGAGCAGGAGACATCAGGGTCACATGGAAGGATGGCAACACCTCATGCCTGTACCCCGACACTGCAGCACATAAGGAGAACCAGAACAAGGAGGAGAATCAGGAGCAGGAGGAGAACCAGGAACAGGAGGGGAAACAGGAGGAGAAGCAGGAAGAGAACCAGGAGCAGGAGGAGAACCAGAAGCAGGAGTCAGCTGTGGAGCCAGTGAAGACGACGGAGTGACGAGTCGAGACGTTCATGAAAAATTGTTAGAACTTGTTAGGGTTGAACCCTTCACTGCCTGCAGGATGTCAACAGTATTTACAACTTTGATTGGCAGCTAATAAAGCATTAAAACACATTTACAAGCAGTCTAACACATTTATTTATTGATTTTATTTTTTATTCAAACCAAAATCAGACAGAGCAGCAATAGTTTGCATCTCATACAAAAGCATCTTATCATGTAATTCCAAAGGACTTATCAAACAAACCAAGATGCAAGTAACAATGCTAAAACAGACAAACAACGAAAAAATTGATAAATACTTACATACTATACATATGATACTTATATATATATATATATATATATATATATATATATATATATATATATATATATATATATATATGATATATATGAGTATTTTTCATATAAAGATCTCTGCGTGTGCCAATAAAAAAGGAACTCTCTGCTGAGTTCATTGATACCTCACATAAGACTCTACCTTAAACAGGTCACCAGTTGTGAAAAGGAGCATGGCTTAGGCATATTGGGGTGGGCCAAACCATCAGCTATGAAGAAGAAACTCTCTGCTGAGTTCAATGACACCTCACACAAGACTTTACCTTAAACGGTTCAAATGTTATGAAAGGGGGTGTGGTCCGAGTCAGTGGCGTGGTTCAAGTGTAGGGGTCGCCTCAGTATCACATGTAAACTACACATTATAAGTTTCATGTAAATCGGATGATGTTTGTCATATAAGGCTGATTTTGTGTTGCAGCAAGGGGGCGCTATGACCAAAAGTCAATTTTGGCCTGTAGCTGTCCTTAGCCTTGGCTCTTGTCCATCAAGAGAAAGTTTGGCCAAATTGGACAATGTTACAACAACTTCTTCGTTCATCGATGAATGCTCAAAATGCCCGCCGTGTCACGTCCACACCGTTGGACAAAAGGTTTTTCGTTTAATAACTTATCATCTTTAAGGTGTTGGACGGTACATATCGAATTTGAAGTCCATCAGAGGAAATCTCTTGGAGTAGTATGTTGAAGTATAGCACCTTGACTTTTAGGCCTACTTCCTGTTACCACTAGGGGTGCTACAACTTTGAGTAAATATTAGCATTTAGATGTCCTCAGGGTTGGAGTCTTATGAATCCTGAAAAGTTTCAACCAAATGGACAATGTACTGTACACTCAATTTACACCCACTTCCTGTTTTGATGGCAAAATGCACAAAATCCACGCCGCCACGGCCATGCACTATGACGAAAAGTTTTTCTTTTAATAACTTTTCATCTTTAACGTTTTATAATGAAGTCTCTAGGAGGAATTCGGTAAAGTATGACATGCGGAAATGGCCAAAATTGCACAAATTTCAAACTTTCCTTAACTCCCTGTTGGGTTTAGGGTATGGCTCCAATGAGATTTTTTGTACGTATTGACATGCTACATATGTGTACCAAGTTTTGTTAGGCAATGTTAAATGTATTGCCTATGACCTAAACCTTGATATCACATGATGACAAGGGTTATTGCATGACGCATGTCCACTTGTTGCCAGGCGCGCCACTTGGACACAAGTGAGTCCGTCAATGGCCAGCCGTTCACTTAATACATCCATGCGGCCAGCAAGAGCGAGAGAAAGTTTGAAGTTGAAGTGCCAGATTGTGTAATGCATGCATGCATGCACATTTGGTTTGTTACAGTAGCTTTTAGCCCAGGGGTGGGTTTAATTCCCAAGGGGCCACATGAGAAACAGGGATTGTTGTGGAGGGCCGGACCAATAAGCTAAACCCAATTCTGCTCAATATTAATTTGATCTCTTTATAAAAAGCAGTAAATTTTAAGGTCTTTAAGAAGCTGCGACTGGTAAGGGCACAAATGTTATGATTAGGACATCAAAAAAGTGAAGCAGATATAGTTCAAGATGCAATTATGTCACTATTATATCCCTCAACCCGAGTCTTAACTGGACGCACCTCCTCTTCTTTATTTCCAGATCCTCCGCCCCGGTACCCCTTGAGTCCTGCATATAGAGTATGGAAGCTTAGCAGACTTTAAAATTAACTGGTCAAAGTCTGCACTAATTCATTTATGGGGGCGGCTGTGGCTCAGTGCTAGAGCGGTTGCCTGCCATTCGGAAGGTTGGTGGTTCAATCCCTGGCCCTGTCGAATTGTCCTTGGGCAAGATGCTGAACCCTGAGTTGCCCCCGATGCTGCGCATTGGAGTGTGAATGTGTTTGAGTGTTTATCTGATGAGCAGGTGGCACCTTGTACGGCAGCCTTGGCTGAATGTGTGTGAATGTTTTCCTGTGTGATGCTTTGAGTAGTCGTTAAGACTAGAAAAGCGCTATTAAATACAGCACATTTAACTAACTGTCCACGACTTAACCATGTCTGCTAAGTCTGCATTGTTAAGATTGTTTAAGAAGCTTAAATATTTAGGCATTAAGTTCTTCCCGGCTTAAGCCAGATTGTTAAACAACTATTCTGTTGCTGTAAACAATTAGAATGAATATGTTACCCAGGATTAACTTTGTGAGCTCTATGCTATCTCTCTCCCCTCCTGCTGGCTATTGGCGTAAATTACAATCAGCAGTATCTAAATTTATCTTTATTTTATTTAAGGCAAGCGGCCGCAACTTTTCAACTCTACAGAGAAGGAAAGAGAATGGTGGCCTCTCAGTTCCTAACTTCAAACATTATTTTTGGTCCTTCGTGTTGAGAAAGTCCTTAGAAAGTGCTATGACGGAGCGTTGGTCACTCCATGACATAATTTTTTCCAATGTTTCTAATAAACAGTGCCAGCTACCCTTTGGCCCCATTATTTATCATCTTATCAAGACTTGGAGATTGGCTGAAACACACTGCCATTTAGCTTGTAACTGGCACACTTTTTCCCCTTTATTCAATAATACAGTACTATAATACTGATTGGTGGGAGGCCGATAACAGCCCCACAATGGGAACAAAGGGGGGTTTATTGTCTAAAAGATCTTTTTAGTGAGGTTGGCTTGTTTCCTTTTGACTTGCAGAATGCATTACATCTACCATGTTCTTCTTTCTTCTTTCACCATCAATTAAGATCATCACTTAAGACATACGGTGTCCCTTGGCAGAGGCCTTTGCCCATCCATCCTATCCTGAAGTTATTTAATGTGGAACCTAAAAACTGTGGCATGGTATTTAGGCTTTATCAGTTCTTAGTGATATCTGGCCGCTCTGCCCTTCCTATTGAGAGGATCTGGGCACGCAATTGGCCAAGCCTGAGTATCGAGCTCAACTAGCATGATGTATGGTCTAGCATTCCAGAAGTATCACGCAGACCATCAGCAGATTCAATACAATTTCATTCATCAGACATATCGGACATCCCTTTATGCACTTTCTGCCCAATAAAAGTACAAGACAGATATATTCACATTTTTATGGAGTGCTCTCCCATTGGTCAGTTCTGGAAAAATATTGCATCCAAAATTTCTTACTGTGCCTGTTAATGTTTTGATTCCATGGAGGGCCAAGAAAGACCCTTGACACTTGGCGCAACATTGAGGTCCAGGCTGTATCCTTGTGCCACAGCTTTGACCTCAAACTGCGCATGTGATTGGTCAATTGTCTCTGTGTGTGTGTCTGTTTCTTTATGTGTTTTGTCTCCTTTCCTCCCAGATTTCCTCCTTTGTGTTTTTTTTCTAATGTTCTAATGTGTCAGTGTATTGTTTGTAATTGTTTGTATCTCGGTTGACAATGTCTGAATATATACAGTGAGGAAAATAAGTATTTGAACACTCTGCTATTTTGCAAGTTCTCCCACTTAGAAATCATGGAGGGGTCTGAAATTGTCATCGTAGGTGCATGTCCACTGTGAGAGACATAATCTAAAAAAAAAAATCAAGAAATCACAATGTATGATTTTTTAACTATTTATTTGTATGATACATCTGCAAATAAGTATTTGAACACCTGAGAAAATCAATGTTAATATTTGGTACAGTAGCCTTTGTTTGCAATTACAGAGGTCAAACGTTTCCTGTAGTTTTTCACCAGGTTTGCACACACTGCAGAAGGGATTTTGGCCGACTCCTCCACACAGATCTTCTCTAGATCAGTCAGGTTTCTGGGCTGTCGCTGAGAAACACGGAGTTTGAGCTCCCTCTCCAAAGATTCCCTATTGGATTTAGGTCTGGAGACTGGCTAGGCCACACCAGAACCTTGATATGCTTCTTACAGAGCCACTCCTTGGTTATCCTGGCTGTGTGCTTCGGGTCATTGTCATGTTGGAAGACCCAGCCTTGACCCATCTTCAATGCTCTAACTGAGGGAAGGAGGTTGTTCCCCAAAATATTGCAATACATGACCCCGGTCATCCTCTCCTTAATACAGTGCAGACGCCCTGTCCCATGTGCAGTAAAACACCCCCAAAGCATGATGTTACCACCCCCATGCTTCACAGTAGAGATGGTGTTCTTGGGATGGTACCCATCATTCTTCTTCCTCCAAACATGGTTAGTGGAATTATGACCAAAAATGTTCTAATTTGGTCTCATCTGACCACATGACTTTCTCACATGACTCCTCTGGATTATCCAAATGGTCATTGGCAAACTTTAGACGGGCATTGACATGTGCTGGTTTAAGCAGGGGATCCTTCCGTGCATGATTTCAAACCATGACGTCTTAGTGTATTACCAACAGTAACCTTGGAACCAGTGGTCCCAGCTCTTTTCAGGTCATTGACCAGCTCCTCCCGTGTAGTTCTGGGCTGATTTCTCACCTTTCTTAGAATCATTGAGACCCCACGAGGTGAGATATTGCATGGAGCCCCAGTCCGAGGGAGATTGACAGTCATGTTTAGCTTCTTCCATTTTCTAATGATTGCTCCAACAGTGGACCTTTTTTCACCAAGCTGCTTGGCAATTTCCCCGTAGCCCTTTCCAGCCTTGTGGAGGTGTATAATTTTATCTCTAGTGTGTTTGGACAGCTCTTTATTCTTGGTCATGTTAGTAGTTGAATTCTTACTGATTGTATGGGGTGGACAGGTGTCTTTCTGCAGCTAACGACCTCAAACAAGTATATCTGATTTAGGATAATAAATGGATTGGAGGTGGACATTTTGATGGCAGACTAACAGGTTTTTGAGGGTCAGAATTCTAGCTGATAGACAGGTGTTCAAATACTTATTTGCAGCTGTATCATACAAATAAATAGTTAAAAAATCATACATTGTGATTTCTGGATTTGTTTTTTAGATTATGTCTCTCACAGTGGACATGCACCTACGATGACAATTTCAGACCCCTCTATGATTTCTAAGTGGGAGAACTTGCAAAATAGCAGGGTGTTCAAATACTTATTTTCCTCACTGTATATGAAGTTCAGGGGTTTATAAATTAATTAAAATTAATTATTTTGATTTACATGAATAAGTGCCACATGCACATTTAAAGAGATTTACTTTCCCAACAAAGACCTCTCTGTGGCTGGCAGGAGGGTGTCTAATTGCGTGCCAATCACTGCACATGCACACGCATTCATTCTCCCTTGTGGGGGGGAGGAGCTTAGGAGAACTTTTTGGGCTTTAGCAGAAAGGGGGAGGGACTGAGAAGTTTTTGATGTTCAAAGTTTTTGGCTTTGGTAAATTCCATACAGCGTCCTTGGGGAAACAAAAGATGTTCACCCAGGAAACACTGTTTCCAATCCAATCTTTTGTCTAATCTTAAGAGATTAGACAAAAATGTCATTTTTGATGCTCCTAAACTTAACTGTAACTTCAGCTGAAACGACCAGCAGCTCACAGTCACCTTTTGTCAGCTAAATTGAACTGTTAAGACAGCTAAACTTACCTGTTTTTGTTATGTGACCGGTCGTTACGTGACCAGCTGGCGGTTCCTCACAATTGGAGGAATCTGTGTGGTGTGTAACACCACAATTAACTAAACGCTTGGTTTTTCATGTTGCCAACATACTGAGCAGATGCGTGGTACGGAAGTACCACATTAAGCAGCCTGAAGAATTACGCCTGGTCAGCGTTTCATCTTGGGCATCCAGTCCAGACAACGAGAGCATGGTTGAGAAATTCAACTCAGAGAGTACCAATGGCTCTCTATTGGAGTCACAGAGTTCACACCTCACCATTTCTGTGAGCTCAGTGTCTCCAGCCACTACCAAAGAGGAGTTATCCCAGGGAGAGAAGACCTTTCTGGCTGTGTTCCTTGGGAAGCTGCTGGACCACATCGCCCACTCCACCAAGACATCAGTGATGGACTTGAACTTGATGGAATTCTGAAGAATCTGATGAGGATTGCTGAAGAAACAGGCTTTACTCTCCCACAAACTTTTGGAAACCTCCACTGTACCATCTTTGAGAAGCTTTGTGTGGAGTTTGGATCCACAAAGCTGCTGCAAGCTGCCATCGTGTCTAAAGGTTTGGCCTTTGAGGAGGCCGTTGCCAGGGAATTGAGAGTGCAGCAACAGAAAGCTACGCATAACAAACCCAGCTTTGTTACAAACGTAACAAGGGTTTTCAGAAGAAAAAGCAACAAAGTAGCTCCTGCATTTGATGGTGACACATTCAACAGTCAAGTGGCTCTCCTGGAGAGTGAATCAACACCCCAGCATCAGAAGAAACAGAAGAGCTCCGCCATCATCAAGATGTTCTCCGCCCTGGCCAGGATTCTGAAGAAGCCCTTCACCCCCTGCATCAACTGAGGATCACAAGGTGACTAGCCTTCATCTTGGAAATTTAAAACTTTATAATGACATGGGTAAGTTTCCAAGATGAATGCACTCTTAAAAAGAATGTGTAAGTTTGGTTTCCAAATGTGTTTTTGGAGTTTGTACAGGGCCCACCGGGTTATTATAGTAAACTAAAACTGAAACTTAAACAAAAGTAAGCAGTGAAAAATATTTTAAGTAAAGGTAAAAACTAAAACTAAACTGAAAACTACAACAAATGTTACACAGTAGTACCTGGTTAAAAAAAGTAACTGTATACATTTTTTTTACTTGAGCTCATTTCAGTTTTAGTTTTTTAGCTGTAGTATTTCACTACCTAAAAAAAGAGACAGCAGGAATTTCCATCAACTCTCGTGACATTGAACCACAGAAAGCGAACAGACTTGACATTCCAGGATACGGCGCTGTTACACAATTGTTTCACATCGGACACTAATTTAACACAAAGATTAAACATTAAGGCCATTCCTGTACAAACCAGACAGCAACTTGGGCTCTCAAAGCGAGGCCAATGACGAAGTGTCTTAAAACTACATTCTATCTCATTTCCAGCAACGGGCGACTCCACTGGCTCCAAAAAGAAGTCTATAAGAAAATCACTCTAATTCTCACTTGATTTTTTTACCTTAGTCAACATTTTCATAATGACGTCATGCACTCAATCAGTAGTTTTAAGACTTCAATACAGCATAATGTTAAGGGCTCAATTTATTTTAAAATGTTGGGTTTCCACCGGGTGCTCCGGTTTCCCACTTTCCAAAGACATGCAGCCCAAATGGAATCTCTAAATTTACACACCCACAATTTCCCCAAATCTGCATTTTGTCTGTACTTCAATTAATGCTGATGAATCTAATAAATGGTTGTGATGTCTCTTTTGTCATTATTTAATATCACATGTATAAGAGTCAGATCACATTCTGTAGAAATGTTGAAGGTAAACGGTTACTGTCTCAGATTTTGATCAAACCTTGTATATATCAAGAATGTGTCCCAAAACCAAGGCCTGTAAAATATTTCTGATCAAAAGTTTAGACAGTGTTAGATTTTGAAAATAAAACATTTTGTGTTTTGCTTAAATATCTGATTCTGATCCTGTACATTTCTTAATTCTTGGTAACCCATTTATCTGTATTTAATACAGCAGGCACATAAACACTGTACTGAAGCAGCTGAGAAAAAAAACAAAAGAAATTTTATAAAGCCCATCTCTGGCTGCCTGAAGAAAATTCACATCATGGTTATCAAAGTAACTAAATCAAGATATCCTATGCAGCCTAATTAGTCCACAAGCGACATGATGCTTCATTCTCCACCCCTTTATAGCACAAAATAAATAATGATGATTACAAGAAGGCCGAAAAGAAAGAAAGAAATAAGCCATTGTAGACCAGCTATGCAGTGGTTACTGCAGAATTAGGCTGCAAAGTCAAGTCATGTTATTTTGCAGCAACCAACCTTTCCTGTAGCTGCTGTGAAGAATACTTTCATGCTGCTTTGATCTGCGTCCTTCAAGTGTTATTCCACTGATGTTGTGGCTTTTGAGCGTTGTATGGTGCAGCCATCTGACCTAGAGTTGTGCGCACCTTTTGGGGGTCGTTCAGTTTGAGCCCCAGAAGTTCCTGCATTAAGCCGCTCCAGGAGGCTTTTCTCCTGAAGTACTTTCTCATGGGTTTCTTTCTCCTTGAGGCCATTCTCCTGGGGTTCTTTCTCCTGGAGGCCTTTCTCCTGGAGGGCTTTCCCCTGGAGGGCTTTCTTCTGGGGTTCTTTCTCCTGGAGTTCTTTCTCCTGGAGGGTTTCCCTTGCCTCCGCAGTGGATTTGAACAGTTTTTTTCAGATCAATGAGCCTGCACAATATTTAGCCCGTCAGATGGAATGCCAAATGGATCAGTGACGAAGGTTTTCAGGAAAACAATTATGTCTTCTCCTTCACTCTCTTGCGTTGTGGTAATGTCCCGTTATTCCACTTGGTTTATTCTTTTTTGATCTCTTTTGATCCAAAACAACCTGTGAGATTGAATGTTAAAGACAGAGACCATTTGTGTGACATGAAAATTTAAATCCCCCTCGTGTTCCCCATTATTCAACTCGTGTAACTGCATCCTGCCTTTTCTCAATCAAATAGTCAACATTTGTCCCTCTTTTCCACAAATCTCTGTCATCCTTAAACAGTCATATCCCCATATCCATTGGAATATTTACATAATTATCATTTATCATAACAGAAAATAATGTTGGACACACTACATTCCTTTGAGGTGTCCTGTTTTCTACAACATGACAGCTCTGATCCTATCTTCATGTGAATAGTCCTTTTATCTAGAAAGTCCATTACCCAATTATACATTTTTCCTCCTTTTCTTAGAAACCCCTCTGCCCATAACATATCACAGGCTTTCTAGACATCAAAAAACACTGCAACCACTGTCTCTTTATTTACTTGGGCTTTCCTTATCTTGTCCTCTAAACACAGCACTGGAGCCATAGTGTTTGTACCATAGTGGTGTTTGCTGAAGCCACTTTGATGTAGCTACCATGGCTCTACTTTGTAGATAGTGCAGCATCCTCTCATTTATCATTTGCTCCATTAGTTCGCATATGTCCCAGGCCTGCTTGTATATTTTCCTTTTCACCTCTTTCCAACTCTCAAGCATTTTACCCTCATCCCAAACTTTGTTATGTAGCATCAATCATTTCTCCAGGCGTCCAAAGCTTAAATGCTTTACCATGCTATAACAAATCTCATCTTTACCAGGCACAGTCGTACCCGATTTATCTAGTGCCATTCTTCCTCCATACTGAAATGGGCAATTTTTCCATCATCAAAAAAAAGCTGTCTCCATCTTTTAAATACATTTACAATATTTACCCAGTGTTTGTTACGTCTCTGATCACGCAACTGCAGAAATAGAAATATGCTATCTCTTTGGATCCTGTTTGTTTGCTGCTTTCATTGCTGTACTAACGTTACGGGGCAGTTGATAACAACACAACAGAAATT
This sequence comes from Etheostoma perlongum, assembly GCA_026937815.1. Classification (NCBI taxonomy): domain Eukaryota; kingdom Metazoa; phylum Chordata; class Actinopteri; order Perciformes; family Percidae; genus Etheostoma; species Etheostoma perlongum. The sequence continues at coordinate 26,606,252 of CM049371.1, read as the reverse complement.
CTGTCATGGAACTGAAGTTTCGAAGGCGAAAATACTGTCCTTATCATTGTCAGTAGACATGGTATTTCAGCTTGGCATGTTAGCTTAATTTCTGATGACATATTGTGGTAATTTTAAGATTTAATGCAGTAAATATATCACATATTGCACCTTTAAACTTTGTCTCATGCAGAGACCCAAAGAGTCCCAAACTAGACGGTGTCTATCTATTTTAATGAGATACTGCCATGCAGCAGAGCAATTATCCAATTCAACTTTATTTATAAAGCAACAGAAAAACAACAGAAATGAGCCAAGATGCTGCACAGTCAAGAAGCAAAAGGGTTATAGGGTTATAGTAACAGAGTGACAATATTATATAAAAATAATAAATAACATAAATGAAAACACAGGGATCAATATATATGCAATCAATCCAGGGAGAACTTACAGTGTGTCTTTAGACGGGATGTCAAACCAGGCCGAGGGGGGCCATTGTCACATGGAGGGTCAGCTCTTCAGTCAGAGACACCTGGAGGGGGACATATATAACTCTGACATAACGGGCTCTATCTTGGCGCAGAGCAAAGCCCGAACCAAGTGTCTTTGCTAGGTCAAGACCGGCTCAGTTGTCAATTTCCCATCCCACGCCCATGTTGTTTAAATAGCAAATGCAGTTGCTCCCATCTTTGCACCCATGGGCGTGCTGGTCTTACATGGAGATGTGTTCAAGTGCATTCTGGGGGTATTTCTATCTTGAGGCAGCGGGAAGTGATCGTGCCATTGACCAACAAAAACCTGGTCTAAAGTCAATAACGCAGCAAAAATGTAATTTTAACAGCGCATTAGTAAAATGTGCCTAGGCTCGTGCACAGCACGCACACTACGCTTGTTACACACACACAGGGAAGCGCAGCAGCACACACACATGCAAAAGATTACAAATAAAAATATTACGGTGCAAAATCTAGCAATGCGCCAAGGTACAAACAAGCCTGCTTTTACAGGGAATGGGAGATGACACTCTGATTGGTTTAATGCACACCTTTAAATTAATGAAGATACTACTGTATGTACAACCCTTTGGAACCATGCGCTTGGTGCACGGACCTTTTTCTCCACCGTCAAACTAGCAAAAGTGGATTTGGACTACATGGCAGGGGGATTTCTGCTTGAAATATTGTGACTTTATTTGCATTAAAAAAATATTACAACTCTCCAACATTCATTCGGGCTGAAACACATCTGAGGTGAAACCAAACAATATTTTATAGATCATGGTCAGTCTTGCCATAGTAACCTGAGACTCATCAGGGAGCCAGCTGAGCTCAACAAATTGTGACCTATATGAGACCTATGGCCCAAGTTCAGAATTACTCATATTAATTAATTCTGTGCTGTTAGAAATACAGAATGCCTGAGAGCATCACTGCATTATATTCCACTATGTTTTAATATTTTTATGTTTTTATATTTTAAATTGTCACCTGCCAACAAAATTTAGTGTTTTCCATTTCCACCGTGTATTGATGCATAGAAATGCAGGAAATGGGCTGAGTCCTCCAGCAGACCAGGTTTGAATCCGACCTGTGGCCCTTTTCTGCGTCAACCCTCCATCTCTCTCCCCCTTTCATGTCTATCAACTGTCACTTTAATAAAGGGAAAAGCACCAAAAATAACCTTTAAAAAAAAAGAAAGAAATGTAGGAAATTAAGTGTTTTGGATGCTCCCCTTCATGTTTTAAGAAAAGCTGGGTACAGCAGAGCTTGGTACACTGTACAGCTATTCATGTTATTGTGTCCACCCTGTGTTTGCGGGCAGTCAGAAGATCTTGAAGCCTTTGAGCAGGGTGAGTGTGGCAGCCTTGCGTCTGCTCTGCACTCTGGAAGTCTTCACAGTGAGCAGTGTGACGGTGGCGGTGGCGGTGGCGGGGGCAGGCAGCTCTGTGTAGCCGATGGCGGGGAAGGAGGGGACAGCGCTAATGTAGACAGATGGAACCAGACGTCGCCCCATCCTCACCGCCTGGTGGAAGACGCTTTGCACTGACCGGAAGTCCAGACAGGCCGACACCTCGAAGAACACGCAGCCGAAACAAGACGCCAGCTGCTCGCCGTCATAGCGACTCACCTGCCTGACACAGAACACACGGGTCACTGACAACGGTCTCAGTACTGGGGTCATCACTTCATTACTTTTTATCAATTATCTTTATTATTTTTTGGGAGCATGGATGGGAACAAGCACAGACAGACCCAGCACATCCTGAGTAATAACACTTTTTTTAGATTACAATGCAGTGTTGAACGATTATGAGTTCTTTTATGTCAAATACCAATGTTTTTCAAATTACATATTTTTATGACACCTACAGTTGTAAAATGTAAAAATGTTTGGTGAAGCTATGTTTCAAGTTTGGTTAGTTAGGCAGTTAAAACAATTTGGTAACTTTTTGGTTAAGGTGAATATAGTCTGGCTCTGCAGTGTTAAAGTCCTCCCCCTCAGTGGGATCAATATAACGGCAATATTCCAAACTGGGAAAATTTTTTTGAAAGGTTGAAAGTCAGGCAAAATCCCTGCTGATAGAACTGTGAAGTGCTACCTCAAGCTCAGATTCACAAAATATATTGCACTAATTATATTACGGTACAAACATAACCATAAGGTTTTGCAGCTAAGTGAAATTTTTGCACATGCAACCAAAAATCTACAAAACATTTCCAGTGGTCGCACCTGATGATCATAATCATAATCAGAAGATACCTACTTCAATCACCGATGGACACACTGATAGACACGCTTGGATGATATTTATGTAGACGCTCTGAGGACTTTGTAGTTATTATATTGATAATATTACACACACACACACACTTGCCTGTATCTGTCCATGTCCAGTTTGTTCCCCAGCAGCATTATGGGAGATTTGTTGTGCAGGGTGAGCGTGTGCAGGTACAGCTGGCAGCCTTTAAAGCTCTCCATGTTGTTGATACTGTAGACGACGAGGAAGACGCTGGCCCACGACAGATAACGCTCGCTGTTCACTGGACACTCCTTCACACACACACACACACACACACACACACACACACACACACACACACACACACACACACACACACACACACACACACACACACACACACACACACACACACACACACACACACACACACACACACACACACACAATGTACTAAGTTAAAGAAAATAATTCCTCAGTGTGTGCCTACATGTCCCAGGGTGCATTGGGCATGAGCTTTTGTCTCATGGAGGAATGAGAGAAATCTGCTTCTACTTAAATGAAGGTTGGTGCACAGATTCTACACTGCTGAACAAGACATGCAACCTTAATTTAGAGACTGTCTTTATAAACTGTAAGCCCTTCTATTCTCCGTGGGAGTTGTCCTCGTTTTGTTATGATCAGTGTTTACATACCACCATAAGACTCACTCCACAGCTAGCCGACCAGATAATAGGGGTAAAAACACACTGGACCACTGTTACACAGTTTTTAAGGATGCCTATCACATTGTTTCCCGGGCAGCTCTAGGACTCTCTGACCACTGTGTGCTTCATCTCATCCCAACCTACAGGTAAAAACTAAAAACTTATAAACCTTTGGCAAAGACTAGATAGAAATGGACAAGGGAGTCAAAGCTGGAGCTGCTAGCTTGCTTTGACTGTACCAACTGGAGCGTTCCTCTGCACATTTGGATGGCATTTTGGGTGTTTGCAATATAAGTGAAGAGAAGAAGGGAGCTGTGTGTTATACAGCATGTAGTGCTCCCAATATTGAAAGATAGTTGAATATGAACTTCAAGGTGAAAAGTATATTTAAATAAATTATTTAGTGTGACGCACACAGTCCCAGCATGCTTCTGGGTCACATACAGTACGTGTAAACTGTGACAACATAATGTGGAAGGAAACTTCAAATAACGTGGCGGTGCTTGTTAAATAGCATGAAAAAACTCAGGCTACTGTTTGAGAGTCCTCTCTGAAAGGTTTGCATGTGCTGTCCTTGCCTCAGTGGAACTGGAGTGCAAGTCAGTGTCTGTGAGACAGCCGTGTGTGTGTTTTACCAGCAGGTGGCAGGCCTGGCTCACAACTACCTCTGAGCTCCGGTTCTCCTCAAGGTTTTTATTACACCTTCTATGATTTATGATGCATGAAAAAAAACCTTGCTTGAGTCCAAACGATCAAACAAAAGTCAGGACATTAATCTCTTTAGGGACCAATGTTCTGCTGTTGTATTGTCATGATGACTGTTAGAGGTTAGTGAAGATTAATGAAGGTTAGTGAAGGTTAGTGCACAGGAATAACAGGCTAGGTGTACTGACATGGGTGGACTATTAATAACACACAAATGCTTTTAAAAAATGATGATGATTATTATAATTATTACTATTGTTTTAGTTTTGGATGACAACATATATGCTTTTTGCATGCAAAAGATTTTTTGGGTGTTTTTTAGCCTGTACTTTTGAAAGGAAGGATGAAGACATGGAAAAGGAGGGAGAAGGGGAATGACATGCAGCAAATGGCCACAGGTCAGAGTCGAACCCCGGCCTGCTGAGTCGAGGGGTAAACCTCTATATATGATTGCCTGCTCTACCTGCTGAGCTATCTGGGCACCGTATTTTTGGTCTTTAATGTAAAAATACTATATAGCAGAGTAGATATTGGGGTGAATCTGTGATTTAATTTTTATTTCTTTTTTCTACTTTAATACATACCTGATCACAGGTGTCCATCACTCTCACTGTGACTGGCTGCTGGTCCACAATCTCTTCCGATGAGTAGATATCCTCTACAAGGCAGCCAATCACACAGAGAAGAGACTGTTTTTGCACTTACATCTCAGTGTGTTTCTGTCTCCACTCCAAACTGTATTGCACAAACATGTTAGTGTTCACATTCAGCAGCTGGAGGTTTCACCTAACATCACAGCTGTCTTCAGACTGAACCTACAGTACAGGGTGCTGTGGACGGGGAAGCACCCAGCTCACAACATAATGTCCAGATGTTAAACTGTACTAATCAATATTTCATTTATAACTAGGTCCTTTAGCTTTTGTAACTTATTGTGGAAACCCCATATAAGACACTAATTATTATTCCAAGCAGAGTATTTGTGTCTTCAGTGGACGAAGGAGCGCTGCATGGCTGATCCCACAGCTGCTTGTCAGTGCTACAAACAGGAAACAAGAAGGCCAGCTCAGGCCTTCATCAGCGTCTGAAAAAACTTCTCAGGCAGCTGTGGCGGCAGATTCTACAAGTACATGTGTGTATGTATATATATATACGTATATATATATATATATATATATATATATATATATATACATATACATATATATTAATATTTGGTATTTTTCGGAATGGGTATATTTTCCCCTACTGTTAATCACTTGTTGTACTCATGTGTTAATGTAGCTTGGCATGTCTTTGGTCAGTATGCGTAGGAGGCCAAGGTATGGTTGTAGCACCCTGTGTGGCCCATATGTTGCTAGATGCCTCCCTCAGCGGCCTGATGAAGGCCTGAGTGGATACGTGTGGGTTGGTGGGTTAGATATGTGGCTATATGCTGCAGAAATACATTTATAACAGTTGGTTTTTCTATTTGTGTTTTTCTTTGCTTGCATGATTTTTGATATACAGTATATATACAGTATATTGTGTGTGTCTGTGTGTTTTGTATTTCCCGGTTTCTTTGTGTGTTGTATTGCATGTTTTGGTTTTTGTTGAGAATTAGTTGTTCTTAGGTCTTTGTAGAAGGGGAAGACTCTCCCGCACTAAAACAGTTTTGAATCTATTTTATGGGCTGAGGTTTTTTATGGTTGTCTGCAGTACGTACTATCAGCCAAACGTCCTGTATCTTGTTTTTACAGTAAGTTATGTCTGCAGGAGATCTTTAACTAAAGCTATTAATATATAAATGTACAACTATTCCATTACAAGTCCTGCATTCAAAATTCTACTTATAAGTCAAAGTTCTAGGTCTAGGAAAAGTACCTAGAAGTACCAGCAGTAAGGTCATGAAATGATTACTAGAAAAGAATAAAACAAGTTCTGGTACAGGAGATTGTATAAAGCTCAACAGTGTGGTTCTGGATGGATACATTCGGTTTTATCAGCCATGAAGTCTAAACCATCCGAGGTAGACTGACCTCGAGCTGTGAGGTTGGGAAACTAAAGTTATTGCTCTTGTAGAAGCAGAAGCAGAAGTCTGTATGAAATCAACCTGGTTTTAAGAAAAACATGTTTTATTTGGGATCTTATGGAGAAGTACTACACTTATAAAAGTAATTGTGTGTACATCCAACCTTCTGGCAGGTGCAGAACAAATGAGAAATACTAAAGTGAAAAAAATAAATGTCCGCAACACTGGGCAGTGTTGCTTTTACATTAAATATGGGAATTAAAAGCAGTGTTGCGAACATAAAATTTTTTTCACTGAAGTACTACACTTCCCATGAATCTCTGATTAGTCCAATTTGCTGTTATCATGAAAATGTTATTTTCTTACCCCATGACTTTTGCGCCAAATCAAATGTTTTATGGTCACAATTCCTCTTGTAGCCGATTGGCTTGGTTCCAGACTTTTTCTATCAGAAAATTTTTAAACGTCAATGAAACAATTGAAAGGGGAAAACACTACCAGAACCAGAGCCGTTAAAAACGTGGGAGGTCACTATAGCGCTCTATTGCAATTTTTGGATTTGGGCCTCTCCTCGTGCTTTTTGCAGGTAAGTACAAGTACCTCAACATTTTACTGAGGTACAATACTGGAGTTATGTATTATCATGTTTAAATGAAAGCAGAGAGATCTCACCTAGATGGGGGTCATATTCACCGATGAACCGCTTTGTGAGGAATTTGACAGTCAGTGCTGTAAAACAAAGACAAGCAACATTAATGTGGAGCCTCAGGGGCCCGGGGTCACTGAGGGCCCTGGGAGAGAAACCAACATTCACATTCAAATGAAACTGTGGGCTGTGTTGACTGAAAATAAACAGCACACAGAGGGTCAGGGCTTTCTGTGTCTGACCTTTGACAACAGCTTCCACTCAAACCGCTGAAGAAAATAAAGAAGTGTCTAGTTTTTACTGAAAAAAAGGGTGTAAATTCTTACTAAACCATTTAATAATGTATTTTTAACAGAAATATGTAATTTTACTGGATTGTGTAAATGCAGTCATCTGCTTACTTTATTGAAAATTATGACTTTGATAAATAAACAGAAATGTCTAAAACATAAACAGGAAAAATAATTTTTTAGCTACTAATTCAGCTCACTAAGTATGAACTATATTCAGTCCAGCTACAGGGTCAAGTCCAGTTTGGTCTGCCTTTAACTTAGATATTTATATTCAAACATTTCAAGAAATGATACAAAGCTTAATGCTAATCAATGAAGTAGCCCTTTAAAATTTTACTAATCACTTTTTTTGTGAAATTGTAGACCTTTTCTTTTAGACGGGACAGATTTAAACTTGAAAGAGGAGTGAGAGGGGCGATGACATGCAGCAAAGGGCCGCAGGTCGGAACTGACCCTCGCTGTGTCGAGGGCTGAGCTCTTTATGTGCGCGCTCTACCAGGTGAGCTTCCCTGATTTTATTTGAATGGGAAAACAAACATTTTTTAGAGAAAGATGTTTGCTTTCCACATTCTTACTTTTTCTTAAACTTGATTGCTTTTTATCATAGACTGTGTATAGAAAATGGACAGAACATGTGTGATGTCACCCATTGGTTTCTGGAGATCGAATATGAGTCATCAAGTTTGCTTATGGGCACAGCCATCCTGGTTGCTGATGTGATGATTTTAGACGAGAGGGCGGAGTGAGGGAGGAGCCACAGACTGGTGGGCGGGATTGACAGTATATGGGCGGGATCTGACTTTGACGTTAGCTGAGAGTTGGCAACACTGCTTCACTCTTACTATTCACGTTACGATACACACTTTCACTGTCAATCTGGATGCAACTGCTGCTAAAAGCTAGCCTACATAATTCCAGGTAAGATTTAGCTTTGCTAGGTTTTGAATATATCCTTGTCCCATAGTTATATTACATATAAGAGGAGTCACATTGTATAGTAAATATATCTGAAGTTACTATGTAAATTGTTTGTAATGTTAGCTTGGCACTTAGCTATGGTAAAACATGCTAACGTCATTTTCTGCAAATCAAAGTTTACGTTTTCCTAATTTAAACATAGTGTCAGCGAAATGCAAAATGGGGATTGTCAATGCTTATCATTATCTTTATAATGCACCAATAATGTCTTGCTACTGTTTGCCCTGTCCGTCCATAGTTTAGCCTTGACATGCTTTTAAGCACTAATGTTAGCAGAAATAAGCTAATTTAACTAAGTTAAAGTTACACTAAAGAACAATAGACTGTTGTTGACTTGTGTGTAGTCTCCTAGATAATTAATGAAGTACAGTTACATGCTAGTGTGCATATATATTTAACTTTGAGGTGCTCAAATGGAAATTGATGATTCTTTCTCTTTTTTTCAGAAATAGGAGTGCTGAGAGCCACGATGGCATGTGCACCCCCCAATGCCCCAGAAGTAAGCAATAGTAATACTTACTTTTCTTTTGCTATCTATTGTATAACATTAAACTTTTATCAGACTTGTTTTGTACAACTAAGCCGAGGTAATAATGCATTTTCAAATAACTGTGTGTAATTAAGAGTGCTGTTCATTTATCCTTTTTCTCTATAGCTTAAATATGATACTTCTCTCACTATTACAATGTGTTTTTCCATCCAACAGCAGTCTGGATTTGGATCATTTATCTCAGACAATGTGTACTGCACGCAACACATTTTTAGCGATGTGTACATTTTGGTAATAAACAACATTAGTAAATATAGATTGTAACATGAATGTGACTCATCTTAAAACAGACTAATGTGCTGACAGAAGGTCCTCAAATAGATTAGCAGACACAACTAAGTGGAAGAAAGAATGATTCTAATCCTGTGCGTATAGGGTTTATGAATTTGCACTATAACGTTAACTATATCAGGCTTTGATTTTAAGCTAACATTACCATTACATGTGTATCGATTAGAAATAACATCACATATGGTTATAAACAGATCACCGGCGAGATGAAGTGTGTCATTTCGCCATAGATTTCTATAGAAACCAACCTCCTTTTGCAACCTGCGTGTTGCCCCCTGCTGGATTTCAGATAGAATGCAGGTCTATGGTACTGCCGCATTTGCAGCACTTTGCCTAACCTGATGCTCTGTCCATTAATATGATCAGTCTATGCTTTTTATACACCAAATTGTTATTATCTGTTTTTTTTTAACCGGATGTTTTAATGACTTAGCTGTTTATTTTGCTGTTTTAGTAAAAAAAACGTTGTATCTTGGAAATTAAAAAGTGCTCTATAAATAAAGAGTATTATTATTATTATTTATTTTTCACTCAACCTTTCAATGAGTGCTAAAATAGTGGCACAGAAACTTTGTGACCTAGGGAAACAACTATTGTTACACTTTGACTGTTCCTGCCACTCAAGGACAAATCTTCAGCTGCTCCACAAACAAAGAGTGATATGAATCCTCAGCACATTCACAGCTCCCAGACATTATCTGGCTCCTCTTTCTCCTCTGGCTGCATGTCATCATTATGTATTTGAACTGTGCCACTCGTCCGCCTACTATGTATAGAGTGTGTTCTCAGAGCTGTGCTGTCAGCTAGCATCTGCTCTGGATAGGAGCTACTTAGTCTCATGGGCAGTATGTGGTATACCACCCCGATGTGCAGTATTCTGATCTGGATCACAGCTTTCTTGTTGTGAGTGAGCAGTTCAGCTGGGATGCCATGAAGATCCTCAGCAGGGAAGTGATGGAGTCCAACAGCTGTCCACAGCCAGGACACTATAAGTCAGTGGAAAGCCTGAGGGTCAACATTGACGACAGCTTGTTCATTGTAGAGAAAAGCCTTTTGGCTGAGAACTGTGAGTACTTCAGAGCATTGTTCCAGTCAGGAATGAGAGAGTGCCAACAGGGAGAGATCCAGCTGCAGTGTGTAGGGCTTCTGGGCTTTGTGGTCCTACTGCGGATCCTGGGCGGGGAGCGACCTGTGCTCAGCAGTGACCAGATTGTGGAAGCAATCCAGTGTACGGCTTTTCTGCAGGTGCCGGCACTCACCGAGCACTTGATCAATACCATCAATTCTGAAAACTGCCTACTCATGTACCACACAGCTGCCACCTACGGTGTGTGGGAGCTCTCCCACAGCTCCGCCTTATTCATCAGAGATATGTACAATGACCTGAAGGAGGATGTCCTCACCTTACCTAGAAAGCTGCTAGAGTACATAGATTCCCTTCTCCCAAGCAGCTACATGGCAGTGTGCAGCCACTCGCCAACCACTGAGCTGCTGCAGGACGTTCAGAGGAGCGTCTGCTACCTGGACGAAAACAGTGGACAGTGGAAGTTCCTGACACATCTACCTGCCAGCACCAGCACCACCATGGCAGGTGTGGCCGTTCTGGACAACCACCTTTACATTATCGGAGGAGTGTATGATGTAAGCAAGAAGGTAGTAGAGACGGGTTTCTGTTACAACCCTGCAACCAACACATGGTCCACCATCTGCGGCTCCCAGCAGCTGCGCTACAACTTCACTCTGATAGGTCACGAAGGCTGTCTCTACGCTCTCGGAGGTGAGTACAACAGAAAGGCCCTGTCGTCTGTGGAAAGATACAGGGTGTCTAATGGAAGCTGGGGTTTTGTCTCCCCCCTCCCATCCCCTGCAGCCTCAGTGGTGTCGGCTGTAGCCATGAACAGGATTTTCATCTGTCTCTGGAAAGGTAAGGGGGCCACAGATATACACGAATATGTGTCTAAAAGGGACCAGTGGCTTCTGGTCACCACGCTCATCCGTGCACACAGCTATGGTCTTTATATGGTAGCCCATAAGGACAATCTGTATGTGATGCGCAATGGGCCCTGTGATGACTTCTTACTGTGTGTGATGGACTGCTACAACCTAAGTTCAGGCCAGTGGACGGCCGTGTGTGGCCAGTACGGGAACAGTAAAGGCTCTCTGCTCACTGCTGTAGTCAGGGGAGACTCTGTGTTCACACTTAGCCGTCAGGTCACCAGAGAGTATACTGTAGAGGATTGCCAATGGAGAGTAAAGCGTGAGATGTGCGGTTTTGGCAGGATTGGATCCATATATACATTTCTGATGAGGCTGCCTAAAGCCACTGTCTCCCCTATAGGACATTTTCCAGATCTGACTCGGGACACAAACCTCAGAGACTGTTGCACATTCTCCCAACAATGCTCTGATAACCTGTAAGAGCTGCTGAAAGAAGGAACGACATTAAGTATTTAAAATACAAACTATGAGTAACTGTATTCCATTACAGTTTAAATTGGTGGTATTAAAATAGATTACTCGGTGTGTGTGCAGTGCACCTACGGCACACACCAGACGACAGTGGCAGAGGAGACGCACAGCAGGACACTGTCAAAAAATGTGTTTTTCGCATTAAAATATAAAGAACTTTTGAAGAGTTAGAGATACTGATCCAGCTCTGTGTCATCTGAGTGTGGGCAGTGTGTGCCAATGAACAGTTTTTGGGTTTCCTCCGTGGCAAGCGCATGGAGCAATGATATACTTTTCAAAGCTATTACCCTACACACTTTAACCATGTCAAAAATCAGTGCATCGTTCTTACAACTCTTTAGAGCTCTGTGTCAGTAATTCATTATCAAATATATTCTGCTTGCTTATTGATGGAATGCCCAAATCAATAAACACAGTTCCACGTTTTCATGTTTCCATGCTACTACCATGCGCCCAGACATGCTCACACATACACACAAGTGTGAAGCGGCCTCAAACCGCCTCTAACGAGCTGTCATTTAAAGATATGACATGTAATATTTCTATAGCTGTCGACCTACCTAATAACTACACCTATATTCTACTGTATATGTTTTGCATATATTGAGTTGTGTACTCACATTGTCCCAAATGTTTCCAACAATGTTCAAACCCAGAGAAATCTGTAATTTTAACCAATGACACAGTGTGCCGTTTGGTCGCTTGTCAGGTGTCATGTAACCTGACCACTGTAGTTACTCTTAACTTCTGTCAAAATACAACGGATGATTCGTCTGAGAGTTATTTTTAATCATACAATGTCTCAGAATTATACTCGATAACAGTAATACAGCTTTTCAATTGCCACACAGCATAATATTTTTCATTGCCCACATGCCACTTTGCAACAAAGTGATACAGCAAAGCCCTGATTTATTGATACGATATATCAATATGGTCCAATTTACTACAATGAGCTACGTTCACAAGTGGCTGGCGCTTAGTGGCTGGACCGTACCTTAACATGGTAAGGTTACAACATTGTTCTACACTCATAAAGTTATCATTAGTATGATTGTTAAGACCAAGGTTAACAACGCTGGGCTTGCCCATGATTAATTATTATTAGTGACTAACTATTACATATTTTGTGATATTGTGCTGTTAGCTTGCTTGCTTGCTAACTGGTCAGCTACCAATAGAATAACAATAGAAACAAGACAAACATAATTATATACATATTGTATGTTTTACTAAATGTTGGTATTTTGTTTGTATGTTGCTATATTTTTTGTAACAAAATCTTTATACTGATTGTAAAATGTGAAGTTTGACGGCTCCTTTCCCAAAGAAATAGAAATTGCTATTGTTTTGCTCAGGGTGTCATTTTAAGCGTGGACTTTCTAGTTTTAAAGCGATATACTGTATGTCATGTTGTGAAAAGTTTATATTTTTATGACTCTTAAAATTCTTCATAATAAGACAGCTGAGGGTGTCATGATTTTAAACAGTAAAACATGAATATATTCTATAAATCTATAAGCAATCCTTTAGTAACACTAATAACTACACACTAAAAAGCATTAGTTAATGTATCATTTATAAAGCAGTGATCCTACATTGATACACATTAGTATGTCATTCATAAACAGAGTTTTACAACACATTTTATTCTTGATTAGTAAGCTCATCTATAACAAGTTTAGAGTGTAATGACAGACCAGTTATTCAGGAGCTGTCACTGGTTTATAGAATCATTTCCAAAGTGCTTGGCCTAGATCAGTTCTGGTAATGTTTGATATATAGGATTTAGTTGAATTTTGAAACTGTGAACAATTTGATTGTATTATTATTATTAGATATTATTAATATAAGATTGTATTTGTAGTATTTTGGCACTTCTCTGTGGGTAATTGTGGCTTTAGTGGATTTTTATTTAGCTACGTTTACCCTTGACAGACATATCTTTTTACATGAGATTACAGAGTTTTATTTTCATTCTATACCAACAGCATAGCTGAGAGGTAGGTTTGTTGTAGGAGTACATTGTTATATTGTCTTGCGGTAGAAATATATACTGTATGTCTATAAGAGTTAGTGTTTCTCTGTTCAGACTGTAGCTGAGACGTTGGTGAGTATTGAGGTGCTGCTGGCCTTTCAGTCTAATTGCAAATGCTTTGTGAGGCAGAGAATTCTCACTTTAGATCAGCTTACACAACTACAACTGAATGAATCAGTATGGGCAGTATTAATAAGTGTTTGTATAACATCTATTAACACACTCACTAACATTAGAATGTGTCATTATATGTATAACTGTAGATCTACATGGTTTGCTAATCATGTACTGCTGTTTTGTAAATGATTCTATGAACCATTGACAGTTGCTGAATTACTCGTCTGTAGTTAATATCATACTTAGTTTAAAAATGATAAATCCTTCATTAATTTCAATAATGTAATACAATCATTAAATCCATTTCAGATGAGCTTATTCATCAAGAATAAAACGTGTTGTATAACTGTGTTTATGAATGATGTACTAATAAGATAAGATCTAGGCGATCTAGGCAAAGGCACAACAGATCCTCCTAGCTAGCGTTAGCTAGCGGCTACCTGAAGTCCACATTAGCTAGCGCTAGCTGACACTAGCAATTTCTAGTCTGCGACATATTTTGGGCTTCATTTTATAAACATAACCTGTAGTAGTTTTGACTACAATATGCGGAATTACTTTACATAGCCTATTTATGTATATTTATTTATATTGCTCTCTGTTAATCACCGGCATCTGTACAACATCAACAGGGGTCGCCATTGTTTATGTGTTTGTTTTGTTTATTGTTTATGTGTGTGTGTGTGATGTCAAAAACTGTAACTGGGATACAACCATCTGATACATGCTCACAAGTAGTAACTTATGTGTTTGACAGCCTTTTCAGACCACTTTCACAGGTAGAAGGTTGTGAAAACACGGGTAACAGGTTGCCTTGAACGCAACATAAACCATCTCAGTTTTTACAGTTTGGCCGTACGGTGAGGGTTTACTCTTTGTGTGGTCCAACTAATTGGCTGGCATGTTTACAACCAGTAAACTGCTGGGACATCTTCGTAGGAATATCTCAGTTTACAGATCACAGCAATGATTATGTAACTAAAAGAAAACGATGGACAAAAAAATCAGCCAACTTGTGATAAAGTGGAATAGTCCTTTTAAAACCAGCGGATCAATTTGGGTGATGTTAAAGTGAATAAAAAAGAATATGTTGATGTTTTGTTTTTGGAAGTTTTCTGTTTGTGGGAACTAGATCCCTAGTGGACACTGCTCCTTTTTTCTCAGGAAACCAGTCTTGGATAGGTTTCCCAGACGGGTTCACCTCAGGGGAGAGGAGGTTATATAAGACCAGAATGCAGAGGAAAACAAAACAGAAAGCTGCAAATTCCCTTCAAGCTGTTGCATGAATGATAATTAAAGAAAAACACTGCCGTGGTGGTGTATTTTCATGACACTTGTTTAATAAATGTCACAATTACAACTACTCAGATACACAGATCACACAAGTTCAGCCACTTTCACACATTGGTAACAAACAGGAATCAAACTGTGGCACATCATCATCATCATCATGCATATAATGTAATATATCAACACAATACTTTCTTTGAGTGAAGGCCACGTCCATCTGCAGCTCTAATAATCCTAATGTGTTTACTCTCTCTGTGCCTTATCTGGGCTGTTCATATTCTCCTATAGTAAATAGTACGTTAGCTCTGTGTGTGTGTGTGTGTGTGTGTGTGTGCGCGCGTGTGTGCGTGCGTGTGTGTTTGTGCGTGCATGCGTGTGTGCTATCACGCAACACGCATCATTAGCTCCTCCAGCGCGCGCTCTCTGTGGTTTTCATGCACCAGCAGCACTTCTTTGATGGCGTTCTGCTGGAAGCCCATCTCATTGAACTGACTCAGCAGATGAAGGAACTCCTTTGCCTCAAGAGAAAGACACCGTTGTGTTTTTTTTATACATTTGTATCAATAAAAGTGACTCTATCAAAGGAAAAGTGTAAAGTCTTGTTGTCTCTATGAAGAAGAAAGACATGTCTTACCTTTGTTTCACAGTTTTGAAACATTTCCAGAGCCTCTTCTACCAGAGCCATGTCAAATATTCTGCTTGCTTATTGATGGAATGCCCAAATCAATAAACACAGTTCCACGTTTTCATGTTTCCATGCTACTACCATGCGCCCAGACATGCTCACACATACACACAAGTGTGAAGCGGCCTCAAACCGCCTCTAACGAGCTGTCATTTAAAGATATGACATGTAATATTTCTATAGCTGTCGACCTACCTAATAACTACACCTATATTCTACTGTATATGTTTTGCATATATTGAGTTGTGTACTCACATTGTCCCAAATGTTTCCAACAATGTTCAAACCCAGAGAAATCTGTAATTTTAACCAATGACACAGTGTGCCGTTTGGTCGCTTGTCAGGTGTCATGTAACCTGACCACTGTAGTTACTCTTAACTTCTGTCAAAATACAACGGATGATTCGTCTGAGAGTTATTTTTAATCATACAATGTCTCAGAATTATACTCGATAACAGTAATACAGCTTTTCAATTGCCACACAGCATAATATTTTTCATTGCCCACATGCCACTTTGCAACAAAGTGATACAGCAAAGCCCTGATTTATTGATACGATATATCAATATGGTCCAATTTACTACAATGAGCTACGTTCACAAGTGGCTGGCGCTTAGTGGCTGGACCGTACCTTAACATGGTAAGGTTACAACATTGTTCTACACGCTCATAAAGTTATCATTAGTATGATTGTTAAGACCAAGGTTAACAACGCTGGGCTTGCCCATGATTAATTATTATTAGTGACTAACTATTACATATTTTGTGATATTGTGCTGTTAGCTTGCTTGCTTGCTAACTGGTCAGCTACCAATAGAATAACAATAGAAACAAGACAAACATAATTATATACATATTGTATGTTTTACTAAATGTTGGTATTTTGTTTGTATGTTGCTATATTTTTTGTAACAAAATCTTTATACTGATTGTAAAATGTGAAGTTTGACGGCTCCTTTCCCAAAGAAATAGAAATTGCTATTGTTTTGCTCAGGGTGTCATTTTAAGCGTGGACTTTCTAGTTTTAAGCGATATACTGTATGTCATGTTGTGAAAAGTTTATATTTTTATGACTCTTAAAATTCTTCATAATAAGACAGCTGAGGGTGTCATGATTTTAAACAGTAAAACATGAATATATTCTATAAATCTATAAGCAATCCTTTAGTAACACTAATAACTACACACTAAAAAGCATTAGTTAATGTATCATTTATAAAGCAGTGATCCTACATTGATACACATTAGTATGTCATTCATAAACAGAGTTTTACAACACATTTTATTCTTGATTAGTAAGCTCATCTATAACAAGTTTAGAGTGTAATGACAGACCAGTTATTCAGGAGCTGTCACTGGTTTATAGAATCATTTCCAAAGTGCTTGGCCTAGATCAGTTCTGGTAATGTTTGATATATAGGATTTAGTTGAATTTTGAAACTGTGAACAATTTGATTGTATTATTATTATTAGATATTATTAATATAAGATTGTATTTGTAGTATTTTGGCACTTCTCTGTGGGTAATTGTGGCTTTAGTGGATTTTTATTTAGCTACGTTTACCCTTGACAGACATATCTTTTACATGAGATTACAGAGTTTTATTTTCATTCTATACCAACAGCATAGCTGAGAGGTAGGTTTGTTGTAGGAGTACATTGTTATATTGTCTTGCGGTAGAAATATATACTGTATGTCTATAAGAGTTAGTGTTTCTCTGTTCAGACTGTAGCTGAGACGTTGGTGAGTATTGAGGTGCTGCTGGCCTTTCAGTCTAATTGCAAATGCTTTGTGAGGCAGAGAATTCTCACTTTAGATCAGCTTACACAACTACAACTGAATGAATCAGTATGGGCAGTATTAATAAGTGTTTGTATAACATCTATTAACACACTCACTAACATTAGAATGTGTCATTATATGTATAACTGTAGATCTACATGGTTTGCTAATCATGTACTGCTGTTTTGTAAATGATTCTATGAACCATTGACAGTTGCTGAATTACTCGTCTGTAGTTAATATCATACTTAGTTTAAAAATGATAAATCCTTCATTAATTTCAATAATGTAATACAATCATTAAATCCATTTCAGATGAGCTTATTCATCAAGAATAAAACGTGTTGTATAACTGTGTTTATGAATGATGTACTAATAAGATAAGATCTAGGCGATCTAGGCAAAGGCACAACAGATCCTCCTAGCTAGCGTTAGCTAGCGGCTACCTGAAGTCCACATTAGCTAGCGCTAGCTGACACTAGCAATTTCTAGTCTGCGACATATTTTGGGCTTCATTTTATAAACATAACCTGTAGTAGTTTTGACTACAATATGGAATTACTTTACATAGCCTATTTATGTATATTTATTTATATTGCTCTCTGTTAATCACCGGCATCTGTACAACATCAACAGGGGTCGCCATTGTTTATGTGTTTGTTTTGTTTATTGTTTATGTGTGTGTGTGATGTCAAAAACTGTAACTGGGATACAACCATCTGATACATGCTCACAAGTAGTAACTTATGTGTTTGACAGCCTTTTCAGACCACTTTCACAGGTAGAAGGTTGTGAAAACACGGGTAACAGGTTGCCTTGAACGCAACATAAACCATCTCAGTTTTTACAGTTTGGCCGTACGGTGAGGGTTTACTCTTTGTGTGGTCCAACTAATTGGCTGGCATGTTTACAACCAGTAAACTGCTGGGACATCTTCGTAGGAATATCTCAGTTTACAGATCACAGCAATGATTATGTAACTAAAAGAAAACGATGGACAAAAAAATCAGCCAACTTGTGATAAAGTGGAATAGTCCTTTTAAAACCAGCGGATCAATTTGGGTGATGTTAAAGTGAATAAAAAAGAATATGTTGATGTTTTGTTTTTGGAAGTTTTCTGTTTGTGGGAACTAGATCCCTAGTGGACACTGCTCCTTTTTTCTCAGGAAACCAGTCTTGGATAGGTTTCCCAGACGGGTTCACCTCAGGGGGAGGAGGTTATATAAGACCAGAATGCAGAGGAAAACAAAACAGAAAGCTGCAAATTCCCTTCAAGCTGTTGCATGAATGATAATTAAAGAAAAACACTGCCGTGGTGGTGTATTTTCATGACACTTGTTTAATAAATGTCACAATTACAACTACTCAGATACACAGATCACACAAGTTCAGCCACTTTCACACATTGGTAACAAACAGGAATCAAACTGTGGCACATCATCATCATCATCATGCATATAATGTAATATATCAACACAATACTTTCTTTGAGTGAAGGCCACGTCCATCTGCAGCTCTAATAATCCTAATGTGTTTACTCTCTCTGTGCCTTATCTGGGCTGTTCATATTCTCCTATAGTAAATAGTACGTTAGCTCTGTGTGTGTGTGTGTGTGTGTGTGTGCGCGCGTGTGTGCGTGCGTGTGTGTTTGTGCGTGCATGCGTGTGTGCTATCACGCAACACGCATCATTAGCTCCTCCAGCGCGCGCTCTCTGTGGTTTTCATGCACCAGCAGCACTTCTTTGATGGCGTTCTGCTGGAAGCCCATCTCATTGAACTGACTCAGCAGATGAAGGAACTCCTTTGCCTCAAGAGAAAGACACCGTTGTGTTTTTTTTATACATTTGTATCAATAAAAGTGACTCTATCAAAGGAAAAGTGTAAAGTCTTGTTGTCTCTATGAAGAAGAAAGACATGTCTTACCTTTGTTTCACAGTTTTGAAACATTTCCAGAGCCTCTTCTACCAGAGCCATGTCATAACCCAGCTGACACAGATGGTCACATGCCACCAGGTAGCTCAAGACCTGCAAACACACAGAGAAACATCCATTCATGTAGGACACAGCAACACCATGCGGATCGAAAAGGCTCAGAAACCAAAAGGAGGGCTCAAATCAATGTTATCCTTAAAGTAAAAAAGGAAATGTCCCACAATGGATTATATGGTATAGGAAAATGTCCTCTCAGTTTAGGATAGAACAGTTTTGCAGCTCTCAAAATGACAGAAATAAAACATTTAAATAGTAAAATATAACAAGATAAATAAACACAATGAGGTGTCACATTTTCTGTACATAACATTATTGCACTTCCAGTTTTGGGGATTATTGCACACAAGTATTTATAGAGGAAGGAGGTCTAGAGAAGGGTTTGTGCTTTTGACTGCCTGTGGGAAAAAGCTGTTTTTAGGCTTTTGGTTCTGGATCTGATTGTTCTGTATCTTTTTCCACAGGGAAGGGGGGAGAACAGGTGATGTCCAGGGTGAATGGGGTCTTTTATTATCAGCAGTAGGTCAGGAGGCTCTCTATTATTGACTAGTCAGCAGGTGTTGAGGGAGGTGAGCGTGCCTCAGCTTTATGAGGACGTAAAACCTCTGTTGGGCCTCCCCCACCTGATGGGAGATGTGTGTGGTCTAGGTGAGGTCAGCCGAGTGGTGCATGCTGAGACACTGAAAGCTCTCCACTTGTTCTACCTTCTCCTTGTGAACGTAGAGGGCAGAGGGCATAGTGCTCGGTGCACTTGCAACTTCTGAAATCTCCCATTATTGTTATCAGTTCTACTATGGTGGTATCAAATTAATCAAATATTAAAAAGATCTCATGCAGATAAATGTCACCTGTTACTGTCAGACTATTATATTTTCTGATAATCACTCATGCATTCACATAAAAATGTGAATGCCCTGCATTCATTCATTCAACCTGTATTTATACTCAAGAGATCATCAAGGGGCGGCCCTCACATTGAGTCAATTATGAAGACAAAAAAAAAAATACTCAGAAAAGAAGCCACACACACATGACAGGTTTTGAATCTCAAGGTTGAGTGATAGAATGAGTCCAGAGATTTAAGAGTTGAAGATGATGCATGTCTATAAACTTACTCAACTCTGCTTTATTGTTTA
Source organism: Etheostoma perlongum (assembly GCA_026937815.1). Classification (NCBI taxonomy): domain Eukaryota; kingdom Metazoa; phylum Chordata; class Actinopteri; order Perciformes; family Percidae; genus Etheostoma; species Etheostoma perlongum. The sequence goes on along the minus strand of CM049371.1, from coordinate 26,585,844 downwards.
ATCTGGCGGCTAATCCCTTGATTGTATTTAAACACTTGTTAAACTCAAGGACATAGTTCTCTTCTCTTACAGCGACTCGCTGATCTCACAATTGTTAAAACGCTGTTAGCTACTTTGGTTTAGCCATTAGCAATGGCTAGTTCCACTCCTGTCTCATCTAAAGCTGCTGGCTAAAGATAACCGTAAATACAGTAAGATCATACTTTACGTAGGTGGTAAAGATACCCGATTACGCAAATCGGAGATCACTAAAATTAATGTTGAGTCACGTTGTGCATATTCAAAGACAATTTTGGACTCAGTAGTTTTCTCTGGACCCCTGCCAAACCTGACCAGCAATGACATGTACAGCCGCATGTCATCCTGGTTGTCAGCGTGGTGACCAGCTAATGATGTGGGCTATGTAGACAACGGGAGGTTGTTCTGGAGAAAGCCTGGTCTAATTAGGAGAGACGGCATTCATCCCACTTTGGATGGAGCCGCTCTCATATCTACAAATCTGACAGAGTCTATTATTGGTCATAAACTTTGACAACCCAAGTCTGATGTTTCCAAGTTTCCATCCGCTTGTCAATGATTTATCGGAAGTTCGGTAAAAAAAACTAATGTGAATAAAGCTGGTGAAAGTGTGTTTTCATCCAATGGCTTTAAAGCGAATAAAAACCTGTGCGTAATGACTTCACATGCTGTTTTGCCATTTAATTGGTATATCAAATTGATTTTAGATATTTTAAGGTGTTGCCATTTGCACAACATTGAAGCGAACATTTGCGAACAAAGTTTTTCTAGACAAAATGGGTCGCACCGTCTACCAACAAATGATCAATATTGCACAAGTTGTAATAGTGCTTATGTGCCAGCTGATAGCGACATATCAAGCTATAGTAAGAAAACAACAACACTGTCAACACATCGCTATGAGGATGCAGATGCAACTGGCTTTTAATGTCCCTCCGGCACCCGCCATGTGTGCAGACAGAGGGGAAATAGTGGGCGGAAATTAACTTCTAAAACTTCTTCTTCTTCATTTTTTGGTGGGTTGCAACCATAAAATTACCTAAAACCTAATCGCAATTCATTATTTATTTGGCAAATAAGGTTTCCATCTGCATTTATTGCACAATCCATATATATCGATCAAGATAAAATCCAATGAGACCGAACATATTTAATTTGAGTTGATATTCATGAAATTCCATTGAATTTTACTGTTTCCATAAGGCATATTTCATTTGATATCACTTAATTCGGATAAAAAATGTGTGGATGGAAACATAGCTATAGTTCCATAACCACAGTGTATGTCCCCATGTGTGTTACTGAAACATGGCTGGGCCATAAAGAATATGTTAGTCTAAATGACTTCCCAGTCATAACAATACTCAAATTCCTCGTGGGGGGGAGTTGCAGCCATCTTTGATTCAAGCCTGGTAATTTAACCTAAACTAAATTATAACTCGTTTGAAAGCCTTATTCTTAATTTTCAACATCCATGATAGAAAACATTACAGACAATTATATTTCTTGTTATTTACCAAGCTCCAGGACCATATTCTGAATTTTTATCTGAATTCTCAGAGTTTTTATGAGGTGTAGTCCTTAAATCAGACAAGGTACTTATTGTAGGTGATTTTAATATCCATGTGGATTTTGACAGCAATAGCCTTAGTTCACCTCACTACTAGATTCAATTGGTTTCAGTCAGAGTGTGCATAAGGCCATGCACTGTTTTAACCACACCCTCGTCCTTGTGCTGACATATGGCATTGAAATTGAAGTATTTCCGCAGAATCCTTTATTATCAGACCATTCTCTAATAAGTTTTGAATTCTTACTACCCCACTATACGAAATTAAATAAAAGCTTCTACCTTAGATGTCTATCTGCTATAGCTAAATTATGTTGCTCCTCTCCAAAAGAAGATGGTGAAGCAAAGGAAACTAGCACCTTGGTATAACTCGTAAATTAAAACAAACCTTGAAAAAACTTGAAAGTAAACAGCATTCCACCAAACTGGAAGAATCTTGTTTAGTTTGGCAAGACAGTCTGAAAGCATATAGGAAGGCCCTCAGAAATGCCAGATCAGACTATTACTCATCACTAATAGAAAGAAATAAGAACAACCCAAGGTTTCTTTTCAGCACTGTAGCCAGGCTGACTGATAGTCACAGCTCTATTGAGCTATCTATAGTATTGACAACTTTATGAGCTTCTTTAATGAAAAAATTATTACAATTACAGATAAAATTCATCACCTTTTGCCTTCAACTTCTAATGATTCACCTTCAAATGCAGGACCGCTAGAAAGAACAACTTGACCTGACATATATTTCAACTGCTTTTATCCAATAGACCTACAACAATTAATATTAAAGATCTCTTCACCTAAACCATCTACCTGTCTCTTAGACCCTATCCCAATGAAGCTACTTAAAGAAGCGTTAGCTGTGGTTAACACTATGATCAATATGTCTTCATTAACAGATGATGTACCATACTCATTTAAAGTAGCTGTGATAAAACCTCTTCTGAAAGAACCCACCCTCGATCCTGAGGTCTTAGCCAACTATAGACTTGTATCTAATCTTCACTTTCTCTCCAAGGTCCTTAAGAAGGTGGTTGCTAATCAGTTACGTGATTTTCTACATAGCAAAAGTTTATTTGAGAACTTTCAGTCAGGATTTAGAAAGCATCATAGCACAGAGACGGCACTGGTGAAAACTTACAAAGGACGTTCTAACTGCTTTAGACAAAGGACTTGTCTCTGTACTTGTTTTACTAGATCATAGTGCTGCATTCTACACATTTTGGAAGTAACTTGCCCAATATTGGAGACTAATATTTTAACATGATCTAATTTCTGATGTTGAAGCAAAACTCCTGATGTTGAAATGTCAAAATCCCAAAACTTTCCTAGATTTGAGAACTTGGGTGCATTTAGACTACACGATGAAGGGGATCTGGGGTAACATAGAGAAGTTTTTTAAAATGAACGCTCTTGCCATTTTGGTACATATTTCTTTGAGTTTCGACTAGAATAGTGTCTAGGCTTACAAACAAAAAAGTGATAATATGAGTGTGCGGTTGATGAAAAAGTAGGTGATTATTTTCATTATTAAATCCTCTGCTGGTTATTTTCTTTGTAAATTGACAGATTGTTTGGTCAGTAAAAGAAAATTGAGAAATACTGTTACAATTACCCAATCAATGAATCAACTTTAAGATTTTTAGCTCTAATTATATATACTTTTATGGAGCTTAATTTAAAGGACGGTTTCATATTTTATAGGCTGGTTATGTTTTAAGCAAAGCCTTCTTTTTTGTTAAGTCCATAATAACTGCAGCAGTCACTTACAAGTTAGTTTTCCTTTGAAATTAAGAAGAGGACAAGTAGAAAGTGGCCTGACATAAATACTCAAACGACATGTTTAAATCTGTCACATCGTGGGCTCACTGTAAAAGTCTAAGTCTGTGGAGAATATCTTCATCATGTGTCTATATGTTTCTTCAATAACAAACCAGTTCACTTGTCACAAAGTCCTGTGAAGCTGAACGCAGCTTTACGATACTACCATCAGATAGACTGCTGCATGGAACAACACAGCCACACTACTGCTGTCCCTGGGTCTGATGAGTGCACGGTGCAGCAAAATCAGATCTGTTTGACCGGTGGCTCAAGCCCCTTTTTTTGTAATCAATTTTAGTGCTTCAAGTTAGAGTTTGCAAACTTGCCTGTTAGTGACAGAGGACAAACAGTTACAGGTTCAAAGGGGTTTGATATCCTGTGTGTCTGTCACCAATGCTATGCACCTGTAACCCAGTTAAAGAAAGGGTTAACACTTTTGACAGGAACTGTATCTGTGTCACATTCTCATTACGGGCTGAGCCCCCCTAAAGGTCTGATCCTTTAGAAGGGATTAAGGTCCACATACAAAACCACACCACCAGTCTTGTTTTCTCTGTTTATGCAGTTTAGTTCATATCCAGTAATTCCAAAGTCCATGCCCTTTTCACTACTGATCCACCGTGCAGATATTGCAATTATATTGAAGAGTTGTTTGAATTTACTTTGGGTAATGGTTTTATGTTGTGGAAATTGGCATACATGCATCTGCTGTTAAAGTGTATTAAACCATGGTCTGGGTGAATACTCGATTATGATCCTACAATCGGCCCTGAAGTGGAGAGGAAAACTACTTGAGTTAAGTGGAACGTATTTAAGGGGTTAAAATGTATCAGAATCTTCCGCCTTACCCATCAACCCTGCCCTGTGGCTGTGGGATTTACTCTTGTTTACAGAGGTGAGGTGGGGTTATGGGAAAACACAGAGCAGGCTGTGGAAACTGTCTATTTTTACACTGGCTTAAAGTGGCTTAGTATACTGTCGTTTAGTTTCATTCCCACCTCCAGTGGTCCAGTTGGTACAGTTATATATATATATATATATATATATATATATATATCAATACCTTCAAAAAATATGTGTTAATATTTACAGTGAGGAAAATAAGTATTTTAACACCCTGCTATTTTGCAAGTTCTCCCACTTAGAAATCATGGAGGGGTCTGAAATTGTCATCGTAGGTGCATGTCCACTGTGAGACACATAATCTAAAAAAAAAAATCCAGAAATCACAATGTATGATTTTTTAACAATTTATTTGTATAATACAGCTGCAAATAAGTATTTGAACACCTGTCTATCAGCTAGAATTCTGACCCTCAAAGACCTGTTAGTCTGCCTTCAAAATGTCCACCTACACTCCATTTATTATGCTAAATTAGATGCACCTGTTTGAGGTCGTTAGCTGCATAAAGACACCTGTCCACCCCATACAATCAGTAAGAATCCAACTACTAACATGGCCAAGACCAAAGAGCTGTCCAAAGACATTAGAGACAAAATTGTATACCTCCACAAGGCTGGAAAGGGCTACGGGGAAATTGCCAAGCAGCTTGGTGAAAAAAGGTCCACTGTTGGAGCAATCATTAGAAAATGGAAGAAGCTAAACATGACTGTCAATCTCCCTCCCGGATTGGGGCTCCATGCAAGATCTCACCTTGTGGGCTCTCAATGATCCTAAGAAAGGTGAGAAATCAGCCCAGAACTACATTGGAAGAGCTGGTCAATGAAAAGAGTTGGGACCACCGTTTCCAAGGTTACTGTTGGTAATACACTAAGACGTCATGGTTTGAAATCATGCATGCCACGGAAGGTTCCCCTGCTTAAACCAGCACATGTCAAGGCCCGTCTTAAGTTTGCCAGTGACCATTTGGATGATCCAGAGGAATCATGGGAGAAAGTCATGTGGTCAGATGAGACCAAAATAGAACTTTTTGGTCATAATTCCACTAACCGTGTTTGGAGGAAGAAGAATGAGTACCATCCCAAGAACACCATCCCTACTGTGAAGCATGGGGGTGGTAGCATCATGCTTTGGGGGTGTTTTTCTGCACATGGGACAGGGCGACTGCACTGTATTAAGGAGAGGATGACCGGGGCCATGTATTGCGAGATTTTGGGGAACAACCTTCTTCCCTCAGTTAGAGCATTGAAGATGGGTCTAGACTGGGTCTTCCAACATGACAATGACCCGAAGCACACAGCCAGGATAACCAAGGAGTGGCTCTGTAAGAAGCATATCAACGTTCTGGCGTGGCCTAGCCAGTCTCCAGACCTAAACACAATAGAGAATCTTTGGAGGGAGCTCAAACTCTGTGTTTCTCAGCGACAGCCCAGAAACCTGACTGATCTAGAGAAGATCTAGGTGGAGGAGTGGGCCAAAATCCGTTCTGCAGTGTTTGCAAACCTGGTGAAAAACTACAGGAAACGTTTGACCTCTGTAATTGCAAACAAAGGCTACTGTACCAAATATTAACATTGATTTTCTCAGGTGTTCAAATACTTATTTGCAGCTGTATCATACAAATAAATAGTTAAAAAATCATACATTGTGATTTCTGGATATTTTCTTTTTAGATTATGTCTCTCACAGTGGACATGCACCTACGATGAAAATTTCAGACCCCTCCATGATTTCTAAGTGGGAGAACTTGCCAAATAGCAGGGTGTTCAAATACTTATTTTCCTCACTGTATGTCAACCACCCAAGCCGCAATCTGCCTTTGTTGCCCCGGGACCAGCGCTTAAGGTAAATTAAGTTTAGACACCAAAACAACTAGTTACAACTTAGTAAGATTAGAAAAATGTCATGGTTTAGATTAAAATACTCAAGAGTTGCATCCATTCACCCTCAAATGACAACTGATAGCAGCAAAGAATAGAACAGATTTAAAGTTTGAAAGCAACACAATTGCTCAGATTTGGGCAAAATCTGGTTGGTTTAACTGAAAGAGTGCACGCCGACAATCCGCTGATAACAATCTCCCAACCTAATCAGCTGCTTTGGGAGAGAGAAATGTAAAGCATAGAAGTCTTCCTGAATGAACTTACACTGAGCTTCATATGTACCAATGCTTCATGAGGAAAGGCTCACTGTGTGTGTGTGTGTGAGAGAGAGAGAAAAGAGGGTCGTCAATATCTCTGTAAGCTATTAATAGCCTAACTTGCTGGCATCGCTGCTTTGTCACCTTTAATTTGCAGTGTCAGTGCAACAGCAGTAGTTGAAAACAACAAAATAGAACAAAAAGGTTAAAAGAGAGAACATAACTAATTTCATTACAACATTTCCTTGATTTAAATGCAAGAAAAGGATTGGTAAGATATATAATTTATAATTCATGCCTTCATAATTAAATCATTATTTACCTAAACTTAATATACTTATAGTTTGACACCTATTATTATCTTATCACACCTATAGTAACATAATTACAGTTTAATACAACAAATAATTACACAGCTATATACATAAAATCTTAATTGTCTTGAAGACAAAGCAATGAATAAACATGTACACGTGCATATATACAGTACATACACATACCATACATACATATATACATACATATACAGACAGCTACATACTGTACATCTAGTGATCAAAGCCCTGCTTTATCCCTGCATTTAGTGAGCATCATATCTTTATAATTTAGTTAGACTGGATAATGTTTGGACATTGCTTTAGTTTCACATGCAGACTGTTTTACTCCACAAATTGAGATACATTGAAGAACATGTGTTTATAGTTGAATACTTTTTAGTTGTTTAGATTTAATTTCCCCCTAGAACATGGAACATTTTCTAGTAGTACAGTAAATTATATCTATCTCTAAACTGTTTTTTTAGCATTTTTGACTTTATAATCACAAAATCTGACACTATGCACTATTCTTATGGCTCTTTTCTGAAGTATAATTTGTGGCTGTAGTACTACTAGTATGTGTTTTCCCTAATCTCCGCACAGTAATTTAAATATGGCAATAGAGCCCATTTTTACAGTTCATTGTCCGTCTGGATTTATTTTTTAAAAAAGCTTGTAAAACATCAACCCTGTTGTCTACAGTCAGGATATGAACATCATTTTTTTCAGGACAAACTGGGTTATTAGAATATTTGGGTTGAGGTCACTTGCATGTTAAAAATGGTTGTAGGGCCTTAAAGACAAATAAATAAATAAAACCGAACATGAATCTCACAGATATGTATTGATATCACAGACAGAGAAGTAAAACCTAAGACATTTTCCTCTCTAAAACACTTCCCATACGTCTTGGGAGTCACACTGTGAAGAAATAATCATTATAACTTATACAGTTGACAAAATACATACATTTTTTCAAAGAAAGTCCAGACGCTTTTGCCCTCATGACATTTACTTATGCATAATACATCAACATAATAATGTCATATTTATTGATATTACACCCACAGCAATGCTACACAAGCAATTGTGTGTCTAAAAAAGTTTGCCTATTGGCCTTCCATACAGCCTCTTGGCCTTCCATACAGGTGGATGACGTTGTCTCCTATGGAATCCTTGACTTCCGTACACAAGGGGGAGACGGCTATAGCGGCATAATTGAGCAAAAACGTGATGAATTATGGACATAAAGTGGATAAATCTTGGATGTAACAGTTTGGATTTAATGCTCAACGACCCCGAAAAAGGCTGGATGTTCCAGGCTTGATAAAAAATCACCTGTAGAGGCTAGAGAGACCCCAAAGAGACCTCCGTAACCGCTACCTCGTTATCCTTTAGCTGCAACCATCGGTAAGTTGCTAGCTTGTATGGTTATTAAATGATTAAACTATGAATCAGAGGTGTTGTTTTTACTTGTGGGCGAGTGTCTAGGTTACAGAGTTAATGAACAGTATAGGATGTGGAGTGTGTTATGATCCAGTGCATGTTTTGCTTTAGCCAGAACTGTAATGCTTCTTGATAATTTGAACTGTATGTGTCTTATGTGAGGTTTCCATTTTTTCATCTATTGTCACACCTAAAAATTTGATTTAATTTACTCAATAAGAATTGCATCATTCTCTAGTTGTTTTTAAGCGTTAGGTTTATATTTTCCAAAAAAACATGAATGGTGTTTTGCTTAGAAGCATTTTTTTTTTTTTTAAATTTTGATAAGTTCTAAAGTTGCTGTAAATTCTCCCCACAACCAAAATGTTTGAGTTATCTGCAAATGTGACAAATGTTTGAATGTTTTTAAAACTTTACATATATTGATATATGAATAACTTAGGCCCTAACACTGACCCCTGGGGGACACCCCCAGAAATGTCCAAACATTCACTTTTATACTCTCCAATCTTCACCAGTTGTTGCCTGCTTATTATATAGCTCCTAACCCAATTCAACACTATTCCTCAGATTCCATACCTTTCAAGTCTATTCATTTATATGTCATGATTTATTGTATCAAATGCATGTCTTTTCCACCACTGTTTTCAGGAACGTAGAGATGGGATTTAACAAATATAGTCACTACATTAGGGATATTTTGAGCTAGAAATGGTTGCACAATTAAAACGATTTCTGTAAAAGCATTAATAAAAATGTACATACTATTGATAATCATATCATTATCAATGAAATATGGAGGTAATTAACATGTCTGGTGCCATTTCTAATAATACTGTTTAATGTATTGCAAACTGTCTGTTTTTAATATTATTATTTTTTAATGTTAATATAATATTCTTTCTTACCTATTCTCATGATATTGGTTAGCTTATTGTTTTTCTTATATTCATCTTCTGCCTTTTTAGTTAAATGGTTTATAAATTCTCTAGATAGTGTACTTTTTCTATACTGGCATTTTGTAATACCTTTAAGATCCATGGACTATCCATATATTTCTGTTTAATAAAATCTTGTTTAATTGGCTGATTTTTATCATATAAAAGTTAAGAATAATCTTACAGAGAAGTGTTTATGAATGTTTTAATATTGCTCTCACAAGTTTATAATGACCGTACCAGCATTAGTTTGACAACAACTATACAAATTTCCCTTTTTTCAATTGAAGGACTCTGCTGGTCTGTACTATATGTATCAGTCGCTGACCTGGTCCTGGCTCTGCTGGTCTGTACTGTATGTGTCAGTGATTGACCTGGTCCTGGCTCTGCTGGTCTGTACGGTATGTGTCAGTGACTGACCTGGTCCTGGCTCTGCTGGTCTGTACTGTATGTATCAGTGACTAACCTGGTCCTGGCTCTGGCCTGCCCTCTGCAGGGCGATGATGGCAGTACGGAGGGGATATCCCAGGGCAGTGATGGCCCCCAGCATCTCTCTCTCCTCGGGCCTCAGAGCTGACAGCAGCTCTGCTAACGAGTTGGAATCATGGGACCGGAGACCCAAGGGTGGGAGGCCTGCAGGGGGGGTACGATAGCAGTCTGGGCCCAGAGGCTGTAAGGAAACAGAGAAGAAACAGGTGGTGAGCACCACTGTGGCCGTTTTCAAAATCACCTACTATATACTACAGACAAATGCAGAAAGCAGGATGGAGTATGCAGTTATGGCCGCAAACGCTTGCGGAGCTTTTTTATTAGGAAAAAGCAGATAAATGCAGGTTCACGTTAATCTTATAATCCATATTTGTGTTGTGTTATTTAAACAAATTATCTGGGTAATAAACACCTCTTGTCCATGAGTCTCTTGAGAGAGCTCCAGCTGATCGCAGGGTCTGTGGGTCCTATTGGCCAGCCGTGTGAGCACTAGTGATGGTCAAATTAAGCTTTATGAACCTTTTTCTTTGAACAGAGAGCACCATCTAGTGAGCTCCAAAAATAAAGACAGTGGTTTGCGAAGCTTCATTTGACCATCACTAGTGAGCACCATCTTGTCATGGGAGTCCATCTGAATCATTACACCATTGTCACCGCCATAGATGTGCTGCCTTAGTTGAGCGTGGAAGCTAGCGTTAGCTAACTAGCAGCCAGCCCACCTTTAAATAAATACCTTTTAATTATCTAAACACTTTTTAACAGCCAAGCTTGCTATTCCACCTACACTGCTGGTGGGCTCCATGGGGGTTGTGCCACTCTACCGGTGTGGGGTCTCCGTGTCCCGCTGGAGATCAGATCAGGTCGAGGTCGGCAGCAAAGCTTTCTAGCGATGTTTCCACGCTGGCTGAGCCCCACTGATGGCGGTCCGTTTGTGGCTGCAGGACCTGGAGCTCACTGCCAGTGTTTCAGTTGGACTGTTAAAAAGTGTTTAGATAATTAAAAGGTATTTATTTAGAAGTGGGCTGGCTGCTAGTTAGCTAACGCTATCTTCTGCGCTCAACTAAGGCAGCACATCAATGGCGGTAACGATGGTGTAAAAAGTGTTTAGATAATTGAAGGGTATTTATTTAGAAGAGGGCTGGTTGCTAGTTAGCTAACGCTAGCTTCCGCACTCAACTAAGACAGCGCATACATATGCCGGTGAAAATGTTTTAATGATCTAGATTGACTCCCAAGATAAGACGGTGCTCACCCGTCTGGCCAATAGGAACGTGGCCCCGCCCATGACACTATTTTTACATCAAGAGAAAAATCCTGAGACAAGAGCAAAAAATTGCATTGAGAGCAAAGACAAACGTAAAAAAAAGAAAAACGTTTTGAAACACTTGTTTTTCAGAGAATTTTTTTCACACTCATAGCAAAAAATATATATTTGAGAGTTTAAAAAAAGTATTTTGAGAGAGAGATTTTTTTTTCTCAGAAATATATATATATAAATTTATATTTAAACTTTTTTTAGTCTCAAATTGTTTTGCTATTGGTGTGAAAACCTTTTCTCTCAAATATTTGTTCTGCTATCTGTGTAACTTTTTCTCGCTACATTTTCTTTCTCTCCGATCATTTAAATATTTGTTTAAAACTGTTAATAATTTCTGAATATACAGTATATATATATATATATATATATATATATATATATATATATATATATATATATATATTGCGATTTTATATATATATATATATATATATATCACGTTTTATATCACAAAAAAAATATATATTTTTGATCACAAAAAAAAAAAAACGGCCATATCGGCAAGCGGTGGTTGTTGGGATTGTTGCGGCCCTATGAATTGTGGGACACAGTAGGCAAGATCATCATTCCCAATCAGCAGATACGGAGAGTGTAGGTATATGTTAGGAGATAACATAGACACAGGCTAATTATTGTTAACTAGAATGCTAGTTAACATTATTAAACCTTGACAGCTGATGTAAGTCCAAATTGTCTGCAAGCTTACCCTGTACTATACGGTAATCCTTCTAGTGTGCGATTTTCTCAGAATCAGTACGACTTCCGGGAATTTTTTGGCATACTATGGATTTAGCTTTTGTTTACATACTGCATGCTAGATTTTGGCCAAATCAGTACACACAGCTAGTATAGAATACAGTTTCAAAAATGGCCAGTGTCCTCAGGTGTGGTACATGTCTCAGATTGTTCCTGTAATGCTGACATCAGCTTAGCTGAGAAATACACTTTCAGAGGACTTCCTTCTTCTAATCCTCATGAAGCTCTTAGAACCTGGCTGCATTTAGGGAGAATTTACACAGGCTACTTTTAAAATTCAGATCCCCGTAATTATTTTGGAAATGTCAATTGAAAAGAAATGGTTAGGATTTCCTCTTCCAGCTAGCACAGTGTTGGCATTCATAATCTATAGCAGTTGTGTGAAGTGAAGTGAACACTATATTTAGAATATTTTCAACACTTAAGCTCAATGTCAGACAGCCCTTAACTTTCTTGAGGGTAAAATGTTTCTGTTAAAGGAGTCTAGTGCCTTTAAAAAGAGCAGCAATAGTGGCTTGAGTTCCCCGTTGTAAAGGGCTGTCTGACAGCAAGGTCAAGCACTGAAAATATTCTAAATATAGTGATCACTCTGTTATACAGTAGATGTTTTTAGTTGTCTGAAATGTATTTAGCTGCTGCTTCTATCCACAGCAAGACATTGGCTTAGCTCCATGTCGGTCCTCCTACTTGCTGCTCCAAACTGAGGGAACGCCCACCGCCATCTACTGTAGCTAACACACTGATCATACGACCAACTATCCCTGTTATTGAATTTAAAGAATGACTTACATACTGTCAAAGTTATGCTGATGTTGGGCGGTGTCTCAGTGCCTGGCCCTGTCTGTGTGGACAGGTATAGTAATGCCCTAAACTTCAGGCTATTTCCTCATGTATGTGTCTAATAGACTGAACAAAAGTCTTTGAAATTGTTCCAGTATTAAGCGAGAATACAGGGACGGGCCAGGGTACAACCAAGCAACAATCTAACCTAAAGTCTTTTGTTCATAAAGTGCAATATATAAATAAGATATTAGATAAATGTATAATATATGTCTTATATGAAATATTAAAGTATAAATGTTGTCTGTCTACTTTCACCATAGAGGGACTCAATAATGACTTCATCCTGTTTTTCAAGCTTCATAAGATGTGTGCACATAAAAATGAGTTAATACAGGTTTCTTTTTAAAACCAAATATTTATTCCATATGAAAAACATGAAAAGTACAATATTTACATCCATCTGGGCAGAGATAGTGGTGGTGACTGCTGGAAAGATGCTACATGGCCCTGGTGCTGATGGCTGGGGATCTGTAGGTAACCTGGTACTAATGGCTGGGGATCTGTAGGTAACCTGGTGCTAATGGCTGGGGATCTTTAGGTAACCTGGTTCTAATGGCTGGGGACCTGTGGGTAACCTGGTACTAATGGCTGGGGATCTGTAGGTAACCTGGTGCTGATGGCTGGGGATCTTTAGGTAACCTGGTGCTAATGGCTGGCGATCTGTGGGTAAACATCTACTAATGGCTGGGGATCTGCAGGTAACCTGGTGCTGATGGCTGGGGATCTGTAGGTAACATGGTACTAATGGCTAGGGATCTGTAGGTAACCTGGTACTAATGGCTGGGGATCGTTAGGTAACCTGATGCTAAAGGCTGGGGATCTGTGGGTAACCTGGTACTAATGGCTGGGGATCGTTAGGTAACCTGATGCTAAAGGCTGGGGATCTGTGGGTAACCTGGTGCTAATGGCTGGGGATCTGTAGGTAACCTGGTGCTGATGGCTGGGGATCTGTAGGTAACCTGGTGCTAATGGCTGGGGATCTTTAGGTTACCTGGTGCTAATGGCTGGGGATCTGTGGGTAACCTAGTGCTAATGGCTGGGGATATGTAGGTAACCTGGTACTAATGGCTGGGGATCTGTAGGTAACCTGGTGCTAATGGCTTGGGATCTGTAGGTAACCTGGTGCTGATGGCTGGGGATCTGTAGGTAACCTTCTACTAATGGCTTGGAATCTGAAGGTAACCTGTTGCTGATGACTGGGGATCTGTAGGTAACCTTCTCTAATGGCTGGGGATCTGTAGGTAACCTGGTGCTGATGGCTGGGGATATGTAGGTAATCTGGTACTGATGGCTGGGGATCTGTAGGTAACCTGTACTAATGGCTGGGGATCTGTTGGTTACCTGGTGCTGATGGCTGGGGATCTGTAGGCAACCTGGTGCTGATGGCGGCTGGGGAGCTGTAGGTAACCTGGTGCTGATGACTGGGGATCTGTAGGTAACCTGGTACTAATGGCTGGGGATCTGTAGGTAACCTGGTACTAATGGCTGGGAATCTGTAGGTTAATTGGTGCTGATGGCTGGGGATCTGTAGGTAACCTGGTGCTGATGGCTGTGGATCTGTAGGTAACCTGGTGGGGATGGCTGGGGATCTGTAGGTAACCTGGTGCTGATGGCTGGGGATCTGTAGGTAACCTGGTGCCAGCAGGATGGAGGTGGAGAGATGAACATGAAGATCACTAAGCAATGGCAGTTGTCAATCATCTGTCAAATAAATAAAAAAGGAGACAATTCATTGGTCTTAGTCTCACTACTTTTCTCCCTTCCTCTAAATCTACACATAATAATCAGATACACACATGTACAGTACATGTGTTGTATGTAGCCTAAGTAAATACAATTCTATGAAAGAAAGCTCATGTGCACAGAACAGTTTGATAAAACAGTGGCTCAAACATATCATTTCAGCTATACTATTTTTAAGGGAAGCTCATTTTACCTTACAAACTGTTGTCAAACAAACATAAAGTAACGAGTATCAAATTGAGTCTATGCGTTACACAAAGAAGCAACATCTGGCAAAGATCAACACATTTATGCATAATCTTTTGAAAAATAAATAAACTTACCTTTTATTATCTCCACTCTGTCGCTTTTCGGCCCAAGTCGCTTTTACTCTTTCTTGTTTTCCACTTTGCTAAAGATGTTAGTTTGAAGTCAAAATGAACCCAGCCAAGATTTAAAAGGGGGGGTAGGTAATTTCCTGGTTAATTCTACAGAAAATGGCAACGGACAAGCAAGTAAACCAATTATACTTAAAGAGGTTGATGACACACTCTTCTCTGTCTCCTTATTGGCTGTGCAGGTGACGTATGACCTCGCAATAAAAATAATGTGGAAGTCGAGGTTCCGCCTGATTGCGGAGACATTTAAACCATATGTCTGCGCCGTAATATTGCTGAGATATTATATAGCATGGTTTTAACACGGAGGTGCGTCCTGAGACCTCCAAGAGGACAGAATCAAATCATTGCAACATGTATTTCTATAATTTACAGTATGATGACATCAACACATTGTGTGAGATGTTTTGCAGTAGATATATCAAAGGCACACACAAAGCACAGACCTATTTCTTTTCATCAGACCATTCCTTGGCCCAGCACTATTCTTGATTTCAGTGTGTTGGTGAAACTTAAACACATGCTGTAACTCTCTTCCTCAATAGTCAGACTGCTATTTGAAATGAGTGAATGAAACCGGAGCTCCATTGTGATGTGATTGTATGTTAAAATGTTTGGCTCTTACCGTGTGTGCTGTGGCGTGGCTGTAGGTGCTGGGCAGCCCATCGATGGTATTTGCTCTTTTAGTAGGGGTCCTGTGTGAGGACGGGCCCTTGGATTGGCTGTCTCTGTTGAGATCATTTTGTTGGGACGTATCTAGCCCTGATAGGGAGCCCTGTCGTAGGTTCTTCCTGCGGTGGTGGGGCAGGCTACTGAGGCAGGCCGGGGGGTGCAGGAGGTCTGGGACAAAAGCTCTCTGTGCTCTCTTCTGAGCTTGCTGACATAAAGCAGTAGGACGCTCCCCACCAGAGCCGCCTTTCACTGACAAACAGATCTTAGCTTTCTCTGCAGAGCTCTCTCCATCATCCTCTGAGTCTGAGACGCCCAGTGTAATGCGCAGGACGGCGGGGTTGAGGCTGTGGGAGCGTTGGCGAGGATTGGGCTCCCAGTAGTCAGAGCAGTGGCGGCTGGCCAGGCGGCTCTGCTGTGGGCTGCTGAACATCATCCAGTATGGCGGACAAGATGGCTGCATCTCTGATGAGGAGAGCTGCGGCCGATGCTGGCTGCTGAAGCCGCTCTGCAGCCCAGTTAGTACCCAGTTCTCCAGATGGAACCCGTACTGTCACGTGGACAAACAAAATGTTAGTGACACAAACTGTTCTGCCCAGCCTATTACCTTGTGGCTTTCTCTTATCAAATATATTTCTATTTCAACAAGCCAACATTAACCTTAATGGCTCCACTCCAGGAATCTCAATAAGTCTGTTGGTCGAGTTTTGCTCTGAATCATAAACTGCAAACATTGTGTACGTAGCATCAGTGATGTCACCCATGGGTTTGTGGACTGCCATTTTGAAGCCTTGAATTTGGCAATAGGGGGTTATCATCTTGTTTTTTCCAACCAGATGTGATAAGTTTTGACGAGAGGGTTGAGCTGGGAAGCATGATGCAGCCAAGCCAGTGTTGTTATGGTTTCATGGCGCTGTGCTAAGATAAATGCTAAAGAGGGAAAGATGCTGATTTTCAACCCTTCTGAAGCGTTTCATCCAGCGAAGATTTATCGGCAGATAAACATAGACGTCCGGGTACTGGAGACATTCATCTGCATGTACAGCAGAACAGAAAATCGGCAGATTTTATCTTACAGCTATAGTGTGCAACTATTTAATATTAATGTCCGTCCAAATAAGTTAATACAAAGCTAATTAAGTCAATTCACTTGATTTGATTAATCAACTCCAAAAACTATGGCTTTAAAGCCCATGTTGCAGGTTAACCACTATTGTTGATTATTGGGTACAAAAAGCACTCAAGATATGTATATCATTTTAAAAAATGTCTCCAAATAGTGTTAAAAGTTAGATTTTGGTCATTTTTAGTGTTTTCGGGTTTATGAAGTCAATTCGGCGATGACGTCACAATGGGGAGCGAAGTCTCAGCCTGGCACTAGAACTACGGTGATTAACTGGGATGTGGAAGAGGAGTAAAGGCCAGCAGCCGAATAATTACAAACCTGCCAGACGTGAGAGGGCAAATGAGGAATTGTCAAGATTGTGGGGAAGTCTCCTTCATTTATCTCCTTTATTTTAGCAACGCAGGAGTGCATACAATGACTTTACTTTTTACTGTCAATAGTCAATAATTACTGTGAATAGCACAGAGTGAACATCAACATTTTCTTTCAATCTAATGACAGTGATCATGTCGTTAGTTCAGATAAGTACTGGTACACGTATCTAGATATAGTAATAGAAAGCAAAGTCGCTGTGTTTGGCCGGTGCTTGTGTGTGTGGTGGCGAAGCTGCGGTGGAGAGCGGGTGCTGTAGGGGAGTGAGCCTCCGGTTGGGATGCTTAAATCCGTTTGTGACATTTCAGGCAGGATCATGGTCCTCCCCAACCAACACGCACCAGTATTGTAATTGTTTATATTTACTTTACCATTCCTTTTAGACTGAGTCATATGAAAGGCTCCTTATCCCTAAACAATTAGTTCACTGCATACAGACAGGCTGTAAAAACGTCTTATGACAGTATCAAGACAATCATTATGGGCCATTATAGCCATTCCCCTTGATATCATATACAGTGCCTTGCAAAAGTATTCGGCCCCCTTGAACTTTTCAACCTTTTGACACATTTCAGGCTTCAAACATAAAGATATAACATTTTTATTTTGTGGGACACAATTGTGAAGTGGAACGAAATCTATTGGATATTTTAAACTTTTTTAGCAAATAAAAAACTGAAAAGTGGTGCGTGCAAAATTATTCGGCCCCTTTACTTTCAGTGGAGCAAACTCACTCCAGAAGTTCAGCGAGGATCTCTGAATGTTCCAATGTTGTCCTAAATGACTGATGGTGATAAATAGAATCCACCTGTGTGTAATCAAGTCTCTGTATAAATGCACCTGCTCTGTGATAGTCTCAGGGTTCTGTTGAAAGCGCAGAGAGTATCATGAAGACCAAGGAACACACCAGGCAGGTCCGTAATACTGTTGTGGAGAAGTTTAAAGCTGGATTTGGATACAAAAAGATTTCCCAAGCTTTAAACATCCCAAGGAGCACTGTGCAAGCGATCATTTTGAAATGGAAGGAGTATCAGACCACTGCAAATCTACCAAGACCTGGCTGTCCCTCTAAACTTTCAGCTCAGACAAGGAGAAGACTGATCAGAGATGCATCCAAGAGGCCCATGATCACTCTGGATGAACTGCAGAGAACTACAGCTGAGGTGGGAGAGTCTGTCCATAGGACAACAATCAGTCGTACACTGCACTAAGCTGGCCTTTATGGAAGAGTGGCAAGTAGAAAGACATTTCTCAAAGATATCCATAAAAAGTCTCGTCTGAAGTTTGTCACAAGCCACCTGGGAGACACACCAAACATGAAGAAGGTGCTCTGGTCAGATGAAACCAAAATCGAACTTTTTTGCCCACAATGCAAAAAGATATGTTTGGCGTAAAAGCAACACAGCTCATCACCCTCAACACACCATCCCCACTGTCAAACATGGTGGTGGCAGCATCATGGTTTGGGCCTGCTTTTCTTCAGCAGGGACAGGGAAGATGGTTAAAATTGAGGGGAAGATGGATGCAGCCAAATACAGGACCATTCTGGATGAAAACCTGTTGGAGTCTGCAAAAGACCTGAAACTGGGATGGAGATTTATCTTCCAACAAGACAATGATCCCAAACATACAGCAAAATCTACAAAGGAATAGTTCACAAATAAATGTATCCAGGTGTTAGAATGGCCAAGTCAAAGTCCAGACCTGAATCCAATCGAGAATCTGTGGAAAGAGCTGAAAACTGCTGTTCACAAACGCTCTCCATCCAACCTCACTGAGCTCGAGCTGTTTTGCACGGAAGAATGGGCAAGAATGTCAGTCTCTCGATGTGCAAAACTGATAGAGACATACCCCAAGCGACTTGCAGCTGTAATCGCAGCAAAAGGTTGCTCTACAAACGCCCCACTTTTCATTTTTTTATTAGTTAAAAAGTTTCAAAAATCCAATAAATTTCGTTCCACTTCACAATTGTGTCCCACTTGTTGGTGATTCTTCACAAAAAATAAAATTTATATCTTTATGTTTGAAGCCTGAAACGTGGCAAAAGGTTGAAATGTTCAAGGGGGCCGAATACTTTCGCAAGGCACTGTAATCTAAAGAACACAGAATAAGATATGGTGATACCTCATAATAGAAGTGTTAGAATCTATACAAACACCAATCCACTACTGTTACCACTGCTACAGTAGTACTGCGCATTTGAGCAACTCTATTACAATATAGCTTTACTCCAGATGTAGTGTAGGAAGGAAGTGAGAAGTGACCAGTATTACAGTGTACCCCTATGGTTGGTTTATGCCTTCCCTAAACCATATTGAATTATATTGTTATTAGGACGTAGGTTAATAGGAAAGACATGTATTTTCAGAAAACATTAAAGTTTGGTTAAACAACGAACAGAGTATAATTTAACATATGTTCTTTTTATTTGAGAACAAAGCGCATCATCATAAAAGAAATCCATATGGAAGTTTTTAAGGAAGGAGCAGGTTGGAGCAAAATCAATTTTTTACAGATTACGATTAGCTGAGAACTCCATAAAACATTTTCACAGTATACTCAACAGTACACGTATTTGTACACCTTGTATCCTTCAAAAGTTTTTTTTAAAGCTTGTCCGAGTCCGTTGTCTGTGAGGTTGAAACATCCACACCAGTCCAGGTTTTAGATGAATCATGGAGCTCAGACTTGGTCTTAAACTGAGAATCTGAACTTTATTCCCCTGGACTGCAGACTGCTCGCCGCAGATGTAGCTCGGCTTCCACACCGACTCGTGGTAGGACGCGTCCCTCCAGGCCGCGCACACTCGGGCTACTCTTCATTTAACGTAACGTCATAAATGAAAATAATGTCCAGGATCTCCGGGAAAAGAAACGATATGTGTGTCTCCATTTCAAATATTACTGCTGTTGATTGTGGGCGACAACGCTGTCGTGTTAGCTTACAAAAATTCTACTGCCAAAGTTGCTGGCTGGCTACGCGACGTTAGCTATATCCGCTAGCATCCGTACAGGCTAACTATAGCCAGTTAGCTTTGTGTGTAACGTAACAACCCCCCCCCCATCTCGTAGCAGCGAAGCTTACTATTTTATTCAATACAATTATGGTACAAAAGGTGCACTAATGCCACATGTATGATGTTGACAACATGGACGCATATATAGGCAACACCAAAGGCAGTCGTAATATTTACCTAGCAGGCTAGGCTAACGCTGTTGTGCTAACGTCTGGCGGCGTAGCGTTAGCTAGCAGTCTAAACTTGTGAAAAGCCGAACAACATCCCCATCTAAGCTGTGTTTCACTTTCCCTCCAATATTAGTATAAATATAATAAAGTCACATGGACTCGGTCAAGCCACATTAGGCCAGACCAGTGGTAAATACTAAGGATGAGCGAGTACAGCATTATCTGTATCTGTATCTGTTTACCACATGAATTATCTGTATCCGTATCCGTACTCGGACTGGGCGGGGCCTAACCCGGAAGTTGACATATTTAACCCGGAAGTGGTCGGGTTGTCTTGAAATGGGCGGGGTTTTAACCGGTATGTTATTTTAAGCATGCAATTGATATGGGTTGATCAGAAATTGTTATATTTATTGCTGATTAGAAAACTACTTTCATGACAGCATCGAGCTTCAGATCAATGGTGTTGTCATGGTAACAAACTATAAACAGAACAAGAATGCAACAATGAATACAACGGTTGCAATTATGAAGTAAAATGTAATGAACAAGAGTTTTCATACTCAAATAATTTTTTTTTTTTAACTTTAAATTTTTTTTATGATAAGTGTGATTTTTGTTTTTGGTTCTTTTTTTATTTCCACACCAGGTATGTGTGTGTGTGTGTGTGTGTGTGTGTGTGTGTGTAAGAGAGAGACACAGAGAGAGAGCGAGAGAGAAAGAGAGTGAGGGGGCAGGGTCAGCCGTAGGTAGGTAACCTGGTGCTAATGGCTGGGGGATCTTTAGGTAACCTGGTTCTAATGGCTGGGGACCTGTGGGTAACCTGGTACTAATGGCTGGGGATCTGTAGGTAACCTGGTGCTGATGGCTGGGGATCTTTAGGTAACCTGGTGCTAATGGCTGGCGATCTGTGGGTAAACATCTACTAATGGCTGGGGATCTGCAGGTAACCTGGTGCTGATGGCTGGGGATCTGTAGGTAACATGGTACTAATGGCTAGGGATCTGTAGGTAACCTGGTACTAATGGCTGGGGATCGTTAGGTAACCTGATGCTAAAGGCTGGGGATCTGTGGGTAACCTGGTACTAATGGCTGGGGATCGTTAGGTAACCTGATGCTAAAGGCTGGGGATCTGTGGGTAACCTGGTGCTAATGGCTGGGGATCTGTAGGTAACCTGGTGCTGATGGCTGGGGATCTGTAGGTAACCTGGTGCTAATGGCTGGGGATCTTTAGGTTACCTGGTGCTAATGGCTGGGGATCTGTGGGTAACCTAGTGCTAATGGCTGGGGATATGTAGGTAACCTGGTACTAATGGCTGGGGATCTGTAGGTAACCTGGTGCTAATGGCTTGGGATCTGTAGGTAACCTGGTGCTGATGGCTGGGGATCTGTAGGTAACCTTCTACTAATGGCTTGGAATCTGAAGGTAACCTGTTGCTGATGACTGGGGATCTGTAGGTAACCTTCTCTAATGGCTGGGGATCTGTAGGTAACCTGGTGCTGATGGCTGGGGATATGTAGGTAATCTGGTACTGATGGCTGGGGATCTGTAGGTAACCTGTACTAATGGCTGGGGATCTGTTGGTTACCTGGTGCTGATGGCTGGGGATCTGTAGGCAACCTGGTGCTGATGGCGGCTGGGGAGCTGTAGGTAACCTGGTGCTGATGACTGGGGATCTGTAGGTAACCTGGTACTAATGGCTGGGGATCTGTAGGTAACCTGGTACTAATGGCTGGGAATCTGTAGGTTAATTGGTGCTGATGGCTGGGGATCTGTAGGTAACCTGGTGCTGATGGCTGTGGATCTGTAGGTAACCTGGTGGGGATGGCTGGGGATCTGTAGGTAACCTGGTGCTGATGGCTGGGGATCTGTAGGTAACCTGGTGCCAGCAGGATGGAGGTGGAGAGATGAACATGAAGATCACTAAGCAATGGCAGTTGTCAATCATCTGTCAAATAAATAAAAAAGGAGACAATTCATTGGTCTTAGTCTCACTACTTTTCTCCCTTCCTCTAAATCTACACATAATAATCAGATACACACATGTACAGTACATGTGTTGTATGTAGCCTAAGTAAATACAATTCTATGAAAGAAAGCTCATGTGCACAGAACAGTTTGATAAAACAGTGGCTCAAACATATCATTTCAGCTATACTATTTGTAAGGGAAGCTCATTTTACCTTACAAACTGTTGTCAAACAAACATAAAGTAACGAGTATCAAATTGAGTCTATGCGTTACACAAAGAAGCAACATCTGGCAAAGATCAACACATTTATGCATAATCTTTTGAAAAATAAATAAACTTACCTTTTATTATCTCCACTCTGTCGCTTTTCGGCCCAAGTCGCTTTTACTCTTTCTTGTTTTCCACTTTGCTAAAGATGTTAGTTTGAAGTCAAAATGAACCCAGCCAAGATTTAAAAGGGGGGTAGGTAATTTCCTGGTTAATTCTACAGAAAATGGCAACGGACAAGCAAGTAAACCAATTATACTTAAAGAGGTTGATGACACACTCTTCTCTGTCTCCTTATTGGCTGTGCAGGTGACGTATGACCTCGCAATAAATAATGTGGAAGTCGAGGTTCCGCCTGATTGCGGAGACATTTAAACCATATGTCTGCGCCGTAATATTGCTGAGATATTATATAGCATGGTTTTAACACGGAGGTGCGTCCTGAGACCTCCAAGAGGACAGAATCAAATCATTGCAACATGTATTTCTATAATTTACAGTATGATGACATCAACACATTGTGTGAGATGTTTTGCAGTAGATATATCAAAGGCACACACAAAGCACAGACCTATTTCTTTTCATCAGACCATTCCTTGGCCCAGCACTATTCTTGATTTCAGTGTGTTGGTGAAACTTAAACACATGCTGTAACTCTCTTCCTCAATAGTCAGACTGCTATTTGAAATGAGTGAATGAAACCGGAGCTCCATTGTGATGTGATTGTATGTTAAAATGTTTGGCTCTTACCGTGTGTGCTGTGGCGTGGCTGTAGGTGCTGGGCAGCCCATCGATGGTATTTGCTCTTTTAGTAGGGGTCCTGTGTGAGGACGGGCCCTTGGATTGGCTGTCTCTGTTGAGATCATTTTGTTGGGACGTATCTAGCCCTGATAGGGAGCCCTGTCGTAGGTTCTTCCTGCGGTGGTGGGGCAGGCTACTGAGGCAGGCCGGGGGGTGCAGGAGGTCTGGGACAAAAGCTCTCTGTGCTCTCTTCTGAGCTTGCTGACATAAAGCAGTAGGACGCTCCCCACCAGAGCCGCCTTTCACTGACAAACAGATCTTAGCTTTCTCTGCAGAGCTCTCTCCATCATCCTCTGAGTCTGAGACGCCCAGTGTAATGCGCAGGACGGCGGGGTTGAGGCTGTGGGAGCGTTGGCGAGATTGGGCTCCCAGTAGTCAGAGCAGTGGCGGCTGGCCAGGCGGCTCTGCTGTGGGCTGCTGAACATCATCCAGTATGGCGGACAAGATGGCTGCATCTCTGATGAGGAGAGCTGCGGCCGATGCTGGCTGCTGAAGCCGCTCTGCAGCCCAGTTAGTACCCAGTTCTCCAGATGGAACCCGTACTGTCACGTGGACAAACAAAATGTTAGTGACACAAACTGTTCTGCCCAGCCTATTACCTTGTGGCTTTCTCTTATCAAATATATTTCTATTTCAACAAGCCAACATTAACCTTAATGGCTCCACTCCAGGAATCTCAATAAGTCTGTTGGTCGAGTTTTGCTCTGAATCATAAACTGCAAACATTGTGTACGTAGCATCAGTGATGTCACCCATGGGTTTGTGGACTGCCATTTTGAAGCCTTGAATTTGGCAATAGGGGGTTATCATCTTGTTTTTTCCAACCAGATGTGATAAGTTTTGACGAGAGGGTTGAGCTGGGAAGCATGATGCAGCCAAGCCAGTGTTGTTATGGTTTCATGGCGCTGTGCTAAGATAAATGCTAAAGAGGGAAAGATGCTGATTTTCAACCCTTCTGAAGCGTTTCATCCAGCGAAGATTTATCGGCAGATAAACATAGACGTCCGGGTACTGGAGACATTCATCTGCATGTACAGCAGAACAGAAAATCGGCAGATTTTATCTTACAGCTATAGTGTGCAACTATTTAATATTAATGTCCGTCCAAATAAGTTAATACAAAGCTAATTAAGTCAATTCACTTGATTTGATTAATCAACTCCAAAAACTATGGCTTTAAAGCCCATGTTGCAGGTTAACCACTATTGTTGATTATTGGGTACAAAAAAGCACTCAAGATATGTATATCATTTTAAAAAAATGTCTCCAAATAGTGTTAAAAGTTAGATTTTGGTCATTTTTAGTGTTTTCGGGTTTATGAAGTCAATTCGGCGATGACGTCACAATGGGGAGCGAAGTCTCAGCCTGGCACTAGAACTACGGTGATTAACTGGGATGTGGAAGAGGAGTAAAGGCCAGCAGCCGAATAATTACAAACCTGCCAGACGTGAGAGGGCAAATGAGGAATTGTCAAGATTGTGGGGAAGTCTCCTTCATTTATCTCCTTTATTTTAGCAACGCAGCAGTGCATACAATGACTTTACTTTTTACTGTCAATAGTCAATAATTACTGTGAATAGCACAGAGTGAACATCAACATTTTCTTTCAATCTAATGACAGTGATCATGTCGTTAGTTCAGATAAGTACTGGTACACGTATCTAGATATAGTAATAGAAAGCAAAGTCGCTGTGTTTGGCCGGTGCTTGTGTGTGTGGTGGCGAAGCTGCGGTGGAGAGCGGGTGCTGTAGGGGAGTGAGCCTCCGGGATGCTTAAATCCGTTTGTGACATTTCAGGCAGGATCATGGTCCTCCCCAACCAACACGCACCAGTATTGTAATTGTTTATATTTACTTTACCATTCCTTTTAGACTGAGTCATATGAAAGGCTCCTTATCCCTAAACAATTAGTTCACTGCATACAGACAGGCTGTAAAAACGTCTTATGACAGTATCAAGACAATCATTATGGGCCATTATAGCCATTCCCCTTGATATCATATACAGTGCCTTGCAAAAGTATTCGGCCCCCTTGAACTTTTCAACCTTTTGACACATTTCAGGCTTCAAACATAAAGATATAACATTTTTATTTTGTGGGACACAATTGTGAAGTGGAACGAAATCTATTGGATATTTTAAACTTTTTAGCAAATAAAAAACTGAAAAGTGGTGCGTGCAAAATTATTCGGCCCCTTTACTTTCAGTGGAGCAAACTCACTCCAGAAGTTCAGCGAGGATCTCTGAATGTTCCAATGTTGTCCTAAATGACTGATGGTGATAAATAGAATCCACCTGTGTGTAATCAAGTCTCTGTATAAATGCACCTGCTCTGTGATAGTCTCAGGGTTCTGTTGAAAGCGCAGAGAGTATCATGAAGACCAAGGAACACACCAGGCAGGTCCGTAATACTGTTGTGGAGAAGTTTAAAGCTGGATTTGGATACAAAAAGATTTCCCAAGCTTTAAACATCCCAAGGAGCACTGTGCAAGCGATCATTTTGAAATGGAAGGAGTATCAGACCACTGCAAATCTACCAAGACCTGGCTGTCCCTCTAAACTTTCAGCTCAGACAAGGAGAAGACTGATCAGAGATGCATCCAAGAGGCCCATGATCACTCTGGATGAACTGCAGAGAACTACAGCTGAGGTGGGAGAGTCTGTCCATAGGACAACAATCAGTCGTACACTGCACTAAGCTGGCCTTTATGGAAGAGTGGCAAGTAGAAAGACATTTCTCAAAGATATCCATAAAAAGTCTCGTCTGAAGTTTGTCACAAGCCACCTGGGAGACACACCAAACATGAAGAAGGTGCTCTGGTCAGATGAAACCAAAATCGAACTTTTTGCCCACAATGCAAAAAGATATGTTTGGCGTAAAAGCAACACAGCTCATCACCCTCAACACACCATCCCCACTGTCAAACATGGTGGTGGCAGCATCATGGTTTGGGCCTGCTTTTCTTCAGCAGGGACAGGGAAGATGGTTAAAATTGAGGGGAAGATGGATGCAGCCAAATACAGGACCATTCTGGATGAAAACCTGTTGGAGTCTGCAAAAGACCTGAAACTGGGATGGAGATTTATCTTCCAACAAGACAATGATCCCAAACATACAGCAAAATCTACAAAGGAATAGTTCACAAATAAATGTATCCAGGTGTTAGAATGGCCAAGTCAAAGTCCAGACCTGAATCCAATCGAGAATCTGTGGAAAGAGCTGAAAACTGCTGTTCACAAACGCTCTCCATCCAACCTCACTGAGCTCGAGCTGTTTTGCACGGAAGAATGGGCAAGAATGTCAGTCTCGATGTGCAAAACTGATAGAGACATACCCCAAGCGACTTGCAGCTGTAATCGCAGCAAAAGGTTGCTCTACAAACGCCCCACTTTTCATTTTTTTATTAGTTAAAAAGTTTCAAAAATCCAATAAATTTCGTTCCACTTCACAATTGTGTCCCACTTGTTGGTGATTCTTCACAAAAAATAAAATTTTTATATCTTTATGTTTGAAGCCTGAAACGTGGCAAAAGGTTGAAATGTTCAAGGGGGCCGAATACTTTCGCAAGGCACTGTAATCTAAAGAACACAGAATAAGATATGGTGATACCTCATAATAGAAGTGTTAGAATCTATACAAACACCAATCCACTACTGTTACCACTGCTACAGTAGTACTGCGCATTTGAGCAACTCTATTACAATATAGCTTTACTCCAGATGTAGTGTAGGAAGGAAGTGAGAAGTGACCAGTATTACAGTGTACCCCTATGGTTGGTTTATGCCTTCCCTAAACCATATTGAATTATATTGTTATTAGGACGTAGGTTAATAGGAAAGACATGTATTTTCAGAAAACATTAAAGTTTGGTTAAACAACGAACAGAGTATAATTTAACATATGTTCTTTTTATTTGAGAACAAAGCGCATCATCATAAAAGAAATCCATATGGAAGTTTTTAAGGAAGGAGCAGGTTGGAGCAAAATCAATTTTTTACAGATTACGATTAGCTGAGAACTCCATAAAACATTTTCACAGTATACTCAACAGTACACGTATTTGTACACCTTGTATCCTTCAAAAGTTTTTTTTAAAGCTTGTCCGAGTCCGTTGTCTGTGAGGTTGAAACATCCACACCAGTCCAGGTTTTAGATGAATCATGGAGCTCAGACTTGGTCTTAAACTGAGAATCTGAACTTTATTCCCCTGGACTGCAGACTGCTCTCGCCGCAGATGTAGCTCGGCTTCCACACCGACTGGTGGTAGGACGTCCCCTCCAGGCCGCACTGGGCTACTCTTCATTTAACGTAACGCCATAAATGAAAATAATGTCCAGGATCTCCGGAAAAGAAAACGATATGTGTGTCTCCATTTCAAATATTACTGCTGTTGATTGTGGGCGACAACGCTGTCGTGTTAGCTTACAAAATTCTACTGCCAAAGTTGCTGGCTGGCTACGCTGACGTTAGCTATATCCGCTAGCATCCGTGGGCTAACTATAGCCAGTTAGCTTTGTGTGTAACGTAACAACCCCCCCATCTCGTGCAGCAGCGAAGCTTACTATTTTATTCAATACAATTATGGTACAAAAGGTGCACTAATGCCACATGTATGATGTTGACAACATGGACGCATATATAGGCAACACCAAAGGCAGTCGTAATATTTACCTAGCAGGCTAGGCTAACGCTGTTGTGCTAACGTCTGGCGGCGTAGCGTTAGCTAGCAGTCTAAACTTGTGAAAAGCCGAACAACATCCCCATCTAAGCTGTGTTTCACTTTCCTCCAATATTAGTATAAATATAATAAAGTCACATGGACTCGGTCAAGCCACATTAGGCCAGACCAGTGGTAAATACTAAGGATGAGCGAGTACAGCATTATCTGTATCTGTATCTGTTTACCACATGAATTATCTGTATCCGTATCCGTACTCGGACTGGGCGGGGCCTAACCCGGAAGTTGACATATTTAACCCGGAAGTGGTCGGGTTGTCTTGAAATGGGCGGGGTTTTAACCGGTATGTTATTTTAAGCATGCAATTGATATGGGTTGATCAGAAATTGTTATATTTATTGCTGATTAGAAAACTACTTTCATGACAGCATCGAGCTTCAGATCAATGGTGTTGTCATGGTAACAAACTATAAACAGAACAAGAATGCAACAATGAATACAACGGTTGCAATTATGAAGTAAAATGTAATGAACAAGAGTTTTCATACTCAAATAATTTTTTTTTTTAACTTTAAATTTTTTTTATGATAAGTGTGATTTTTGTTTTTGGTTCTTTTTTTATTTCCACACCAGGTATGTGTGTGTGTGTGTGTGTGTGTGTGTGTGTGTGTAAGAGAGAGACACAGAGAGAGAGCGAGAGAGAAAGAGAGTGAGGGGGCAGGGTCAGATGCTGTTTCTCAGATCTGCATTGACTTTAATGAAGCCAGCTGACGGTTAAAAAAATATACAGTGGGTACGGAAAGTATTCAGACCCCTTTAAATTTTTCACTCTTTGTTTCATTGCAGCCTTTTTCCAAAAATCAAAAAAGTTCATTTTATTTCTCAGTAATGTACACTCAGCAACCCATCTTGACAGAAAAAAACAGAAATTTAGAAATTTTTGCATATTTATTAAAAAACAAAAACTGAAATATCACATGGTCATAAGTATTCAGACCCTTTGTTCAGTATTTAGTAGAAGCACCCTTTTGATCTAATACAGCCATGAGTCGTTTTGGGAAAGATGCAACAAGTTTCTCACATCTGGATTTGGGTATCCTCTGCCATTCCTCCTTGCAGATCCTCTCCAGTTCTGTCAGGTTGGATGGTAAACGTTGGTGGACAGTCATTTTCAGGTCTCTCCAGAGATGCTCAATTGGGTTTAAGTCAGGGCTCTGGCTGGGCCATTCAAGAACAGCCACAGAGTTGTTGTGAAGCCACTCCTTCGTTATTTTAGAGGTGTGCTTAGGGTCATTGTCTTGTTTACCTTGTCTTGTTGGAAGGTAAACCTGAGGTCCAGAGCACTCTGGAAAAGGTTTTCGTCCAGGATATCCCTGTACTTGGCCGCATTCATCTTTCCCTCGATTGCAACCAGTCGTCCTGTCCCTGCAGCTGAAAAACACCCCCACAGCATGATGCTGCCACCACCATGCTTCACTGTTGAGACTGTATTGGACAGGTGATGAGCAGTGCCTGGTTTTCTCCACACATACCGCTTAGAATTAAGGCCAAAAAGTTCTATCTTGGTCTCATCAGACCAGAGGATTTTATTTATCACCATCTTGGAGTCCTTCAGGTGTTTTTTAGCAAACTCCATGCGGGCTTTCATGTGTCTTGCACTGAGGAGAGGCTTCCTTCGGGCCACTCTGCCATAAAGCCCCGACTGGTGGATTGCTGCAGTGATGGTTGACTTACTACAACTTTCTCCCATCTCCCGACTGCATCTCTGGAGCTTAGCCACAGTGACCATTGGGTTCTTCTTTGCCTCTCTCACCAAGGCTCTTCTCCCCCGATAGCTCAGTTTGGCCGGACGGCCAGCTCTAGGAAGGGTTCTGGTCGTCCCAAACGTCTTCCATTTGAGGATTATGGAGGCCACTGTGCTCTTAGGAACCTTAAGTGCAGCAGAAATTTTTTTGTAACCTTGACCAGATCTGTGCCTTGCCACAATTCTGTCTCTGAGCTCTTCAGGCAGTTCCTTTGACCTCATGATTGTCATTTGCTCTGACATGCACTGTGAGCTGTAAGGTCTTATATAGACAGGTGTGTGGCTTTCCTAATCAAGTCCAATCAGTATAATCAAACACAGCTGGACTCCAATGAAGGTGTAGAACCATCTCAAGGATGATCAGAAGAAATAGACAGCACCTGAGTTACATATGAGGGTCACGGCAAAGGGTCTGAATACTTATGACCATGTGATATTTCAGTTTTTGTTTTTTAATAAATATGCAAAAATTTCTAAATTTCTGTTTTTTTCTGTCAAGATGGGTTGCTGAGTGTACATTACTGAGAAATAAAATGAACTTTTTTGATTTTTGGAAAAAGGCTGCAATGAAACAAAGAGTGAAAAATTTAAAGGGGTCTGAATACTTTCCGTACCCACTGTATATATCTCCGACGGCAGAGACGCAACGGGAGTCACATTTAAACCAAGCAGCATGTCTGAATCCCCACGTTCACCAGAAATCTACTGGTTACTATGTAAGTACTACAAACCGAAGTTAAAAACAAACCTGAAGCTGAAGAAACCCTAAACGTTAACGGAACAGACCCGCGGAGAGGGATAGAGAGAGAGAGAGAGAGCGTAGTTCTCAGTGTTCTGTGTGTGTGTGATTGAGCAGAGCTTGTGTGTGTAGGCGGGGAGGGGGGCGCTGTCTGGCTATCACAGAACACGGTCAGGTGAGGACTTTTATTCAATCCTAGTACAGATAATGACTCGTATTACTCGTATAATACTTGTACTCGGCAAAAGTGCTTTATCCATACCGGATACTCGTTTCAGCCGAGTACTCGGCTCATCCCTAGTAAATACAACGCAGGCTGCTCTGTTTGCTCCCCAACATGACGTCATGCAATGCATTGTGGGGGAAAAAAGGAAACACTGTAAAATTGTGCCTACTTTTCGTATTATATTCAGTTTTGCAATATCCAACACCATCAAATACAATGGTTAACAGTTCAAATATTTACTACCAACAAGCAAATTGCACAAATTCGTTGCAAAATTAAACCTGCAACATGGGCTTTAAGTTACCAGGCAACCCTAGTGCTAGCTAGCTAGCCTTGAGCCAATACATTAGGGTGACCAGACGTCCCTGGTTTCCGGGGACAGTCCCCGATTTTGGTGACCTGTCCCCGGCTGGATCTGTCCCCGGAAATGTCCCCGGGTTTCACTGTGACTGACAGACCCAAAATTGGAATGAGAGAAAGAAAACTCTGATCAAACGGAGCCGATCGAGCAGCGCTGCTCAGAGCTCAGGGAGGTTTTAGGAAGCCGTATTTTACGTTGCTAAAATTACTGATTATTTACATGGAGTCTGGTGGGTTTAGTGAACACAATTTCTCAGACTTTTATGTTTTAAAAAATGATCTTATCTTTAACAGAAAGCCTCCTTAGAAATCTTTTCCATAATGTTATCAGACACTTAGAATATTAATCTGAGTCTGTCGGCAAAACGAGCACTTTATGAACGTAAATACAAGCTGGACAATTATCTTATTAACTTCATTGTTGCTTGTTTCTCTGCTGCCAATTGCAGCAATCTTGTTTCATACTGCATCAATGTCAAAGGAAACATCAATAGTTTATATTGTATCCAATACTCAGCTCTAGGTCTAGTGTCCCCATTTTAAGTTTTACAAAAACTAAAAACATGACGTGTTTTGGAGGTAGGCTACTCACGCTTCTGAGCTGAAAATGTCCCCGGATTTTGTCTGAGAAATCTGGTCACCTTACAATACATTTCTATATGACCAAATGTTGCGATTAACTTTTCTTAAGTGAAAACACACAGTGAGATGGTCAAAGGTTAAGATGAAAACACGGTCAACAAACAACAAACAAGTTGAGGTCTATTTTAATGTCCACAGTGTTAGCATGGTGTGGGTACTAAGCCTCTTTCCTGATTGACAGATCCTAAAGCATCCCTTGCTTTGTCTATTTTAAAATAAATAGGATCATCATTTATCATTTTCATGCTGTGTTGAAGAAGACTTGAAACGCGATTGAGACTCATCATGAAAATGTTTACTGAGGAAATAAATCAAGAGAGAAGTAGATTCATTTTCTTATAGACTTTTATAGAAACAGACTTCTTTTTGGAGCCAGTAGAGTCTCCCCCAGCTGGAAGCAGGGCTGTAGACAAGACCACCTTTGTTGAGTACAAGACCAAGACTAGTTGAGATCAAGTCAAGACTGAGACCGAGACAAGACCGAGTCCAAAAAGGTTTGCATCCAAGTCAAGACCGAGTCCAGGACAGACAAAAAGTCCTGGTGATTTCTATAACCAAATTATGGCTTTTTTTATTATGGCAGAATTGACGGACATCTTCGTTTGTTACAGTGTGTCAATCAATGAAAATGAAAGGCAATAACACGGCACGCAGCACGCAATAGCACGGCGCGCAGATGCAGGGCGTGCAAAGATAATCTAGTATGTGATTGGTTATCAGGTAGCCAGAGTTTCACTTTCCCTCCAATTTCATTATAAACATAATAAAGGCACCTGGACTCAGTCAAGACCAAAAGCGATATTTGGCAAAACCAGTGGCAGCGACTGAGACCAAATACAAGCGAGTCCGAGGCAAGTCCGAGACCATAGAAAAACCTTCTCGAGTCCGGACTCGAGTCCTACAGCCCTGACTGGAAGTTAGACAGAATGCAGCTTTAAGGAGGCACCCCCTGCTGGAGTTACAGAGAATGCAGCTTCAAGGAGC
This sequence comes from Etheostoma perlongum, assembly GCA_026937815.1. NCBI lineage: Eukaryota > Metazoa > Chordata > Actinopteri > Perciformes > Percidae > Etheostoma > Etheostoma perlongum. Next base: position 26,553,342 of record CM049371.1, on the reverse strand, counting down.
TTCAGCTATGGCTTCACTTCTGTTGGAATTTAAAATTTTATATGTGCTTAAACATTGTGTGTGATTTGCATTATACATTCAAGCCAAAAGGTAAAAGCATTATTTCAACATAAATGAAGACATGTTGGTCATGCATTAAGTTTGTTGTTATAAGTTTATAGTTTGTTGTTTGTTGTTTGTTGAATTAAGTTGTTTTGCGATACTCTGTTTTATAATATAAGATGTTCTGGTACATTTTGTTATAACCCAGCTCTACAAATGTGTCAGAAGATGAATTGATGATGTTAGAGACACCCTGTCTCTGGTTCCAGTCACCCTTTATGGCCCAACTGCTCTGTTGCTCTGCAAGTCTCTGAGGGTCATAAACCCTCAGTCACATCCCAATTAAAAGATAAGGAATAAGCACAAGACCCCACCCTTTGTGAGATAATACTGGGGGTCTGAGAGCCAGGGAGTCAGACAAATTTGGGGGAGAGCCGTGTCAGGTTGACTCTGTATTTGTCTCTAGGATATCCTATGTAATAAAATGGATTCACATATCAACATCTGAGATTTTGACTAATTGAATGAACCCTGAGAATGGAGCAGGATTTAGCTCCAACACTTCTCAGACCTGAAAGCTTCCTCCATTATTTTACAGTCTATGGTCTGAAGCGATGTATCAAAATGGAAATAGATGTAGATGGAAAGTCAGAGGATCTCCAAAAGTTAATTAAAATTGATCCTGGGGGGAACATGACTGTCTGAACCAAATTGCATCCATCCAGATGTTAAAACAGTGGCGGATACAGAACGTGACAGATAGGTGGGCCTGGATTAAGTCAAGGTGGGCCTGAATCTAGGGTGTCCTGAAATCAAAGCAGTTGTCCTGAATCCATTAAATTTTACTTCTTGAGTCTTGAGTTGCCTGATGAAACATTAAAAACGGAATTCATTATAGATGGCTTATCATTTTTTTGTTTTGTTGTCCTCGTTCAGCTATGATGACTCATACTCATATTTTTGACGAGGCTAAATAATCCAAAATATCAACAAACTACTATTTTTAACATACTAGGTCATAGTTTTGACCTTAAGCAAAACATTATTTTATCTCATGCATTGTTTTCTTGTCTCTGTAGAAATGTGTATCTTTATGTTAAACATTGGGCACATTTCAGCAGAACAGGAAGTGCTGTGTGTGTTTCTAGGATGGCAAAGGAATGTCCAGCCTTATCCAACTTTGATTGGCTGGTACGCACTGCCTTCGTTTGTTGGATTGGTTAGGTTTAGGCACGAGGAATGAGATTGGTTTAGTTTAGGGTGAGAATACCAGAGTAAGGCAATCAGAGGCAGGGTAGGGCGAGACATGGCTTTGCCCTCTTAGAAAATTTGCCTCCGGTTGTGTTTGTGCGTCTTCTTCCGGACTGGTTTAAACCGACCGAAAGCTCCCAGAGCTTGTGCTTCTGACCTGCGGGGAGAAACACAGCCTTCACCCTGTACACAGTGAGAGTTTACACACACCCAGCAGCACACATTCACTCCCAGTATTACCACTTTCTGTGTGCTGAGCCTCAGCAAAAATTACACTTCTAACGTTCGCTAGAAGTGTCATTTTTTGCTACAATAATGTTGCATTGACTAACGAAAACAAACCAACACACGTAACTTTTTAAATAGTTATTAGGCTTAGCCTACTTATAATATTACTGTTTTTAACATGTTATAGATAAAATACACCACATACAGTTCTAATATCCATGTTTAACTATACAGAGTAGCGTAGTATTTTCTTTTGTTGTGAATTTCTTATTGGGAAGGTCAGCTGTCAATGTGGGTGGGCCCAGACGACCTCAGCGATTGCCTAGGGCGTCAAATGTGTTGGGTGTGCCGTGTGGCCCTTAGGTCTACTTCCCATTAATAATAGAATTAGTATGACAAGGAAAATAAAACATGTTTATTAAACATGATCATCCTAGGGCGCCCCCACAGCCACGCATTTACTTGTCAACCTGATTATTAGATTGAATTGATGATTATTGTCCATTTTTCCTAATTGGGGGACAACTTCAAATTAATGATTTAGGAGCTCTGAAGCAGGCCTGTGGGTCGCTTAGTGTCCACTCTCGCTGTAAAAATAGAGACGAGCAGCAGCACAGACCATGACGCTGCTGCAGAGCGCCTTCTAAGGTCTGTGCAGCTTCAGGATGGAGAATTGATGTGCTCTGCTGTGGACATGCTGCGGCAGATGTGTCCCTCTTTCTACCGTAGTTTTGGGTTTCCACCTCTGATGTAGTCACTTCCCTAAACTGTCTCATTCTGAGACCAACGTCTCCAACGGGGCTCTGAGTCTGTCAGGAAGTCTGAGATCTACCGAATCAGCAGGGCAATCACGTAATGCACAGCAGACTATGGTGCAGGTGGTTTCTTTTCTGAAATATTGTGACTTTATTCTTGTAATAGCCTATTGTACTATCACTTTATTTTTCTCAAAAGAAGCAAGAGTAAATTATGCTAGGCTACATGTGGGCTGATTCAGATATAGTGTAATTAGAATAGTCGATCTACAGGAGAATAAATAGATGAAAGCAATACAGAATGCCTGAGAGGTTTACTGCAATATATTCCATTATGGTTTTATATTTGGGTTGTAATCTATGTTTCCCTTTACATAAAGATATTTCCAGCATAAATTGAGGAAATGAAGTCTTTAATGCTCAAAATGTTTCAGGGGGTTGACCCAGAGACCACCACATCATAGGTCACCATGCACACAAATCTGGAAACAAAACACTGGCCTTTGGGTTGCCAGACCAGTTATGATTAGACCAAATGGTGGTGCCATCTAACTTACATGCAAGTTAGAAACTAAAATGAACATACATTGGTACTCTTGCTGACACAGCACTTTGGAGATCTAGCAACACAAGACGGGGGGGATTTTTAGATTTTTTTTGTCCATTTAGATTTAGATTGATATGTTGAAGTTCTTACAAACACTTGCTTAAACAGCTGCTTGTTTCCACCGCAACCGCATAATTTAATATCAGTCTATGTGTTTTTGACCACCTTAGGAATAGTCTCTCTCTTCAGCTCTGTCTTTGGTCTCTACCAACTCCTGAGAAAACACTGGACTCTTAAGCTGCTACAGTGGGGCTCAAATGTTTGGGCACCCCAGGTAAAACTTTGTATTAATGTGCATAAAGAAGACAAGAAAAGATGAAAAAATCTCCAAAAGGCATCAAATGACAGATTAGATATTTGTATAACATGTAACAAAAAGTTAGATTGTATTTCCATCATTTACACTTATAAAATAACAGAAAACAAAAAAATGGCGTCGGCAAAAGTTTGGACACCCTGCAGAGTTTATAGCATGCACCGCCCCCTTTGGAAAGCTGAGACCTGACAGTGTCATAGATTGTTCTTAACCCTTGTGTTGTCTTCTTGTCAAAATTTAAATGAATTTCTCATGTTTTTGTCTTTTTTTTCCAACTCTTTTGTTTGTTTTACACTTTTGTTGATGTTTTCAATGCTATGTAACACTAACTTATTAACTTTAGTTTTACAGTTATTTTTGGAATTTATAGTCAATAAACCTCATTAATAGGAAATTATACCTAATGTTTGAGCTAGAAAAGCAGAAATTAGGAATTATTTAGACTAAAATAAAGGAATGGATTTTGATGGATAATCACAGCTGGAATATGTCAACTTTTACTCAATACTATTTCAAAACCTCAAATTGTTTTTCAAATGCTATAAAATTGAATAAGACGGCGCAAAATTAATGAAAGTAGAGATTTGTACTTGCCAAAGAGTGTTGTGTGGAATCAATCATGTTATTTTGGGGAATTAAAAAGAACACTGATCAAGGAAAACGGGTCAATTTGACCCAAGGACAACATGAGGGTTAATCATTGTCTGGAAAGACCAGGTGATGTCAATCTTAAGGTTTTAAATGCCCAGACTCATCTGACCTTGCCCCAACAATCAGCACCATGGGTTCTTCTAAGCAGTTGTCTAGAAAACTGAAATAGAAAATAGTTGACGCTCACAAAGCAGGAGAAGGCTACAGTATAAGAAGATAGCAAAGCGTTTTCAGATGCCAATATCCTCTGTTCAGAATGTAATTAAGAAATGGCCGTTACATCAGGAACAATGGAAGTTAAAGCAAGATCTGGAAGACCAAGAAAAATATCAGACAGAACAGCTTGCAGGATTGTGAGAAAAACAAGTCCAAACCCATGTTTGACTGCACGATCCATCCAGAAAGACCTGGCAGACACTGGAGTTGTGCCACACCATTCCACTATAAAGAAATACTCGTACAAATATGGTCTTCATGGAAGAGTCATCAGAAGAAAACCTCTTCTACGTCCTCACCACAAAAATCTGCGTTTGCAAATGAACATATAGACAAGCCTGATGCATTGTGGAAACAAGTTATTTTTGGCCGGAATGAGCAAAGGTACGTTTGGAGAAGAAAGGGCACAGAATTTAACAAAACAAACCTCTGTACAACTGTACAAATTTTGGACGCTAACTTGATGCCATCTGTGAAAAAGCTGAAGTTAAAGAGAGGTTGGCTTCTACAAATGGATAATGATCCTAAACACACCTCAAAATCCACGGTGGATTACATCAAGAGGCGTAAACTGAAGGTTTTGCCATGGCCTTCACAATCTCCTGACATCAACATAATTGAAAATCTATGGATAGACCTTAAAAGAGAAGTGCTTGCCCAGAAATCTCAAAGAACTTCAAGACTTTTGGAAGGAAGAATGGGCGAAGATACCTCAAGCAAGAATTGAAAGACTATTGGATGGCTACAAGAAGTGTTTCCAAGCTGTGATACTTGCCAAAGGGGGGCAGTACAAGGTATTAACTCTGCAGGGTGCCCAAACTTTTGCAGACGCCATTTTTTTGTTTTCTGTTATTTTGAAAGCGTAAATGATGGAAATAAAATCTAACTTTTTATGACATATTATACAAATGTCTAATCCGTCAATGTGATGCCTTTTGGAGATTTTTCCATTTTTTCTTGGCTTCTTTATGCACATTAGTACAAATTTTTACCTGGGGTGCCCAAACCTTCGAGCCCCACTGTAAATGCTCCTCTGTGTTCCCCAGCTTGTCTCTATCTGTGTCTGTCTGCTGTCTGCTGCTGAGCAGGTAGAGTACAGAGGCTTTATTCCAGAAAACAGCTGCTTCTGCTGCTGGAAGCAACGGTATAAGAGTTAGAGGTGAAAGTGAACCAGAACAGAAGCTGTGAGTTGAACAATGCTCTGAAACTATAATGCTCTGTGAGGGTTTTCTGGGTTTGTCATAGTGAGCAATCCTTTCATATTCCACACAGTAATTAGATTAATTGTGAAGCTTTAAGGGGTCAGGTCCAGTGAATACACCTGTCTGAAGTTTGCAGTAAATAATATATACACACAAAATAATTTGAAAAGCAAACTTATTTGTTTCTGCCTGTAAAGCAGATAAAAATAGTAAGTGTGTGTGCTTGTAGGAGAGATCATCAGGAGCACACAGTGAGTGTCACATACTGTATGTACAAATACACACCTACTGTACACATTCAGACCACACTCACCTCTGTATCCTGTAGTGTGCTTAGATAATCAGGGACAACAACTTTCACATCTTCTTTGACTTCTTGTGAGACACTCTGTGGCATCTTCAGAGGGACGCCGTCCATCCTGTTCCCCCTCACACACACACACACACACACACACACACACACACACACACACACACACACACACACACACACACACACACAAATTCAACTTTTGATTCATGAACACAGAGAAAGTAGCAGGAATAGATAGTATCAGTGAGCGGGACCTCAAACTGTGTGCTGGTGTTCTCTATGATACAGCTTCTCACTGGCTTAGTCCGTCATACCCACAGGCAACAACATGTTCACCACTATTCCTGTGCCTTAAAAAACCAGAGCAGCCGCCTGGATTACTGACACCCAGTGGCAATCACCTCCATAATGCTTCTGCATCTGCTCAATGGATCCATTACAGTTACCCAGCATAATGGACCCATTACAGGTACCAAGTCAAATGGACCCATTACAGGTACCAAGTCAAATGGACCCATTACAGTTACCCAGCATAATGGACACATTACAGGTACCCAGTCAAATGGACCTATTGTGATTACCCAGCACAATGGATGGACACTACCTTCTTTATAAGGTTCCTTATCTGAGTGTGTTTTACTTGCGTCTACGTTGCAGTTTGCTTAATCGTGAACAAAAAGTGCACCAGGCTCCCTTTGCCGCTTGTCATTGTACTTTAGGGCATTTTCATGATTACAGTGGGTACGGAAAGTATTCAGACCCCTTTAAATTTTTCACTCTTTGTTTCATTGCAGCCTTTTTCCAAAAATCAAAAAAGTTCATTTTATTTCTCAGTAATGTACACTCAGCAACCCATCTTGACAGAAAAAAACAGAAATTTAGAAATTTTTGCATATTTATTAAAAAACAAAAACTGAAATATCACATGGTCATATGTATTCAGACCCTTTGCCGTGACCCTCATATGTAACTCAGGTGCTGTCTATTTCTTCTGATCATCCTTGAGATGGTTCTACACCTTCATTGGAGTCCAGCTGTGTTTGATTATACTGATTGGACTTGATTAGGAAAGCCACACACCTGTCTATATAAGACCTTACAGCTCACAGTGCATGTCAGAGCAAATGACAATCATGAGGTCAAAGGAACTGCCTGAAGAGCTCAGAGACAGAATTGTGGCAAGGCACAGATCTGGTCAAGGTTACAAAAAAATTTCTGCTGCACTTAAGGTTCCTAAGAGCACAGTGGCCTCCATAATCCTCAAATGGAAGATGTTTGGGACGACCAGAACCCTTCCTAGAGCTGGCCGTCCGGCCAAACTGAGCTATCGGGGAGAAGAGCCTTGGTGAGAGAGGCAAAGAAGAACCCAATGGTCACTGTGGCTAAGCTCCAGAGATGCAGTCGGGAGATGGGAGAAAGTTGTAGTAAGTCAACCATCACTGCAGCAATCCACCAGTCGGGGCTTTATGGCAGAGTGGCCCGAAGGAAGCCTCTCCTCAGTGCAAGACACATGAAAGCCCGCATGGAGTTTGCTAAAAAACACCTGAAGGACTCCAAGATGGTGATAAATAAAATCCTCTGGTCTGATGAGACCAAGATAGAACTTTTGGCCTTAATTCTAAGCGGTATGTGTGGAGAAAACCAGGCACTGCTCATCACCTGTCCAATACAGTCTCAACAGTGAAGCATGGTGGTGGCAGCATCATGCTGTGGGGGTGTTTTTCAGCTGCAGGGACAGGACGACTGGTTGCAATCGAGGGAAAGATGAATGCGGCCAAGTACAGGGATATCCTGGACGAAAACCTTTTCCAGAGTGCTCTGGACCTCAGACTGGGCCGAAGGTTTACCTTCCAACAAGACAATGACCCTAAGCACACCCGAGCACCCTAAAATAACGAAGGAGTGGCTTCACAACAACTCTGTGGCTGTTCTTGAATGGCCCAGCCAGAGCCGTGACTTAAACCCAATTGAGCATCTCTGGAGAGACCTGAAAATGACTGTCCACCAACGTTTACCATCCAACCTGACAGAACTGGAGAGGATCTGCAAGGAGGAATGGCAGAGGATACCCAAATCCAGATGTGAGAAACTTGTTGCATCTTTCCCAAAACGACTCATGGCTGTATTAGATCAAAAGGGTGCTTCTACTAAATACTGAACAAAGGGTCTGAATACTTATGACCATGTGATATTTCAGTTTTTGTTTTTTAATAAATATGCAAACATTTCTAAATTTCTGTTTTTTTCTGTCAAGATGGGTTGCTGAGTGTACATTACTGAGAAATAAAATGAACTTTTTTGATTTTTGGAAAAAGGCTGCAATGAAACAAAGAGTGAAACATTTAAAGGGGTCTGAATACTTTCCGTACCCACTGTACATTTCACTGGAATTGTCTTTTATATGATTTTGTGCAACAAATATAAGGATTGATGAATGTATCTTCTTTGCTTTGTTCAGAGGGCTTAAATGTTACAATTGCAGCCTTTCTCTGTTGGTTTGTTTGTGTTCACACGGCAACGTCCAGCAGCAAAAAAAACTCAAAGGTTTAAAGTGCCCATATTATGCCCATTTTCAGGTTCATAATTGTATTTTGAGGTTTTACTAGAACAGGTTTACATGGTTTCATTTTCAAAAAACACCATATTTTTGTTGTACTACACATTGCTACAGATCCTTTTTTCACCATTTGTGTTTGGGTCTCTGTTTTAGCTACAGAGTGAGACATCTCACTTGTTTTAGCTACAGAGTGAGACATCACACTTCTATACTATCTTTGTTGGGAGTTGCACATGTGCTGTAGCTAGGTAAGATCCCATCAGCTAGATAACTCTTTCTCCAACGTTGGTCAGTCCAAGGCAGGATTAGCTGGGAGACTTTTTCTAGACGAGGGCCACGTGTGGATTGTAAGTAGTTGTTTTGGAGATTATTGTAAACTAGTGTGTGTTGTAGCAGTGTTTTGCTATTGAGAACAAGCCAGCATGGTAACGCTAGCATGTGCTATGGTTAGCCACTGCGTCTCGGCTAGTGACGTAGAAAGCCGTTCAGAACAGCTCACCCAGCGGCGTGAGCTTTTCGCAAAACCTGAGGAAAGTGTCTTTGCTATTTTAAGACCGACACAGTTGTTAATTTCCCCGTCCCGCACCCACTTCGTTTAAATAGCAAATGCACCTGCGCCTAGCTTTGCGCCCATGGGCGTGCTGGTCTTGCAGGGAGGTGTGTTCAGGTGCATTCTTGGCGTATTGCTATCTTGAGGCAGAGGGAAGTGATCGTGCCATTGACCAACAAAAAAGTCTAAAGTCTAAAGTCAATAGCGCAGCATTTCATTGAATTTTAATAGCCAATTAGTAAAACGCTATGCTTGTTACACACACACAGGGAAGCGCAGCACACACACATGCAAAAGAATAAAAATATCTTAAAAATCTTCCTATTGCATATACTTTATATTCTTTGGACATTCTGCACTCAACCCTTTCAGACTATTTTTCCTTATGCAACTGTTATTTTGTATGTATATGTGTATATGTTTTCTGTATTTGTTTATTTCATACTAATGTTTTTGTTTGCACCTTGCACCAAGGCAAATTCCACGTAAGTGTACTCATTTTGGCACTTAAACTTTTTTCTGAATCTGATTCTGAAATCAAATATATATTGTTACACATTTCATTAGAAATGGTGTCTTTACAGGTCTAAAAAATCCGTCAGACAGACTAATCCAGAACGCTGCTGCTCGGGTCCTCACTAAGACCAAGAGAGTGGATCACATCACTCCGGTTCTGAAGTCTTTATACTGGCTTCCTGTGACTCAAAGAATTGATTTCAAAGTACTTTTCATAGTTCATAAATCAGTCAATGGTTTAGGGCCAAAATACATGTCTGATCTGCTACTACACTATGACCCCCTCAGACAGTTTCTATGCTCCTCATATCTGGAACAAACTTCCAGAAAACTGCAAATCCACTGCTACTCTCAGTTCTTTTAAATCAAGGCTGAAGACCTTTCTTTTTGACGTTGCCTTTCTTTAAATGGCTGTTAATTTCTTTAATGTTTAATTTCTTATACTGCACTGTAACTTTTATTCTTGTGTTGTATCTGTTTTTAATTTTTAATTTTTAACTGTATATTCTTGTGTTTTATCTTTTTTTTTTCAACTTTAGTTTTTATTGAATATTCAGTACATTGTTACAACTGATCAGTCACCTCAATTTGTAAGTAATATATGAAAAAAAAAAAAAAAAAAAAAAACAAGGGGAACGGGAGACTCCTGTGGGAAAGGGTGATAATAGCCCAAAAAAAATAGAAATAAAAATACTTTCAAGTCAATGCTTTCTCCACTGAGTCCAAGGTGTGAACCAATGTCCTTATGCTTTATTTAAGTACAGTGTCCACTTCTGCCATCTTTTGGTATACAGACCTTCTCTCAAACCTAGCACAAAAGTCAACCTTTCCATTTCCCTTATTTCTTGTATGACATTAAACCATTGTTGCCGTTTAGGACAATCGGGCTTATACCAGTTTCTGGTTATCACTTTCCTCGCTGCTATGAGGAGTATCTTGACTAGGTACCTGTCCCTCTGTACTGTTACAGGTGAACGATGACCCAGGTATAAGACTTTGCAGGTGAAAGGAATCTTATATCCAAGTACATTAGGCAAAACTAAATGTATATCCTCCCAAAATGGCTTCAGTTTTTCACAACTCCAAAAAATATGTGTGTGATGTGCTACTTGGCAGCCACATTGTCTCCAGCAAGGCTGGTGTGTTGAAGATGTTTTACTTGTGGAAGTATGTTGAGTTTCACACATATTGTGCCATACATCTGATGGAATTTCCACTTTTAGTTCCTTATCCCATCTTGCTTTCAAGTATAATGTTGAGTTGCCCCTACTTTCCATAATTCTTTCATAGAACATAGAAATGATTTTAACGCAGGTTCTATTTGGTCCATAAGCACTCATCATATATCTTATAACTGGATTGAGTTCTTGCGAGTTCTCCATTTTCAATTCTTTGTTGTAGTAATCCCTAAATTGTAATAAGTCCTGATTGTAAAGGGATAATTTTTCTTTTAATGTTTGGAAAGTCTGTAATTCCTTGTTGTCCATTATCGTACACACTGCCTTAATACCTTTTACTGCCCAATCCTTGAATATGCCATCACTCACTCCTGGCTTAAATTGAGTGTCAAAGGCTACCCATCTAAGAACTCTCTGATCTTTCCATAGTTTTAGCTGCCACACAAAGTTAAACCAGAACTCTAGAGTGTTAGAAGTTATAGAGCCTACTTTACACTTGACTAATGAGGGGATTTCCTTTTCTCCCAACACTGACTGGATTTGATAGTCTTCAACACATGTCTCGATTTCCTTCCATCTAGCAAAATAGTTGTCATTACACCAAAGAAATAAGGGGCGGAACTGAGCTGCATGAAAGTAATCTTTGAAATTTGGGAGCGCCATTCCTCCTTTATGTTTGGCCAACTGAAGTGTTGCATATTTTATTCTAGTCTTCTTTCCATCCCAGATAAATCTAGAAAAAAGCATATCCCAGGCTAGGAACTGGTGTTGAGGGACCTCTACTGGTAAGGCCTGGAATAGATATAGCAATCTAGGCAAAATGTTCATCTTAATTACGTTAATCTTATTACTAAAGTCCAATGGGTGAGTGGACCATCTTTCAATATCTTTTTTAATATTTTGGTTAATTGGATTATAGTTTACCTCATATAAATTAAGATTTTTAACTATGTTCACCACTAGATACTTTATTGATTCCATGTCCCATCTTAGATCGTATCTATCTTTTATTTCGTTCAAAGGATTATAGTTGAATGACAGGAGTTGTATCTTTGTAATATTTATTTTATATCCAGCATAATAACTAAAATCATCTAGGATTTCCATCAGTATAGGTATGGAGGTCTCAGGGTCCATCAAGTGAACCAAAATATTGTCTGCAAATAAACTAATCAGGTGGTGTGTCCAATCTTAATGCCTCATATTTTTTCATGTTGGCGAATTGCCTGGGCCAGGGGTTCAATGTAAAACGCAAATAGTGTGGCACTGAGACAACAACCTTGTCTAGTGCTTCTCTCCAATGTAAAAAAGGGAGACAACAATCCATTGATTTTTATTCTTGCTGTTGGTTGTTGACAAAGTGCTCTAATGATCCCTACTGATTGTTTGTTAAAACCAAATCTATGCAGAGTTTGATATAGGAAACGCCAATCAACCCTATCAAATGCCTTTTCGGCGTCAAGGCTTAGTAGTATTGCAGCTTTATTTTCCTTTTAATATCCTATCTATCAGATGCAGCGTCCTTCTGATATTATCATGTGTTTGCCGATTTTTGACAAATTCAGTTTGGTCTTCGTCAATTAATTCCGGGAGAAGGTTCTCAAGTCTTTTGGCAATTATTGCTGTGTACAATTTATAGTCTACGTTAAGAATGGAAATAGGTATATAGTTACTGCAGTATTCCCTGTCTTTTCCCTCCTTTGGGAGTACTGTAATAAGTGCCTCTTTCCATGATGGTGGGAGTTTACCTTCTCCTTTAATCCAATTAAATGCTTTCAGCAGGAGGGGGGGCTAGCTCTTCTTTAAAAGTTTTGTACCACTCCGCTGGGAAACCATCACTACCCCGGGTCTTGCCTAACTTTAAGTTGGTTATTGCTTTATTTATCTCTCCCAGTGAAAAATCTGCTATGATACAATCATTCTGCCTCTTGCCAATACTAGGTAGATCTAGATCGTCAAGAACGTGTTGCATTGCTTCTACTTTAGCATTAGAGGTTTCGGCATATAGGTTTTTGTAGTAATTTAGGAAAATGGCCTCTATTTCTTTTGGATGATATTTCAGATGATTTGTTTTTGGATCCCATATCTTATGGATGGTACTATCCACTTGTTGTTTACGCAAGTGTCGGGCAAGTAATTTAACTGCCTTGGGGCCTGATTCGTAATATGTCTGTTTGTAAAATATAGCTTTCTTCTCTACATCTTGTTATAACAGATCATTGATCTGTTTTTTCAATTGTCGTATTTGCGCTAATAGTTTCGGGTCTCTGTTATTTTTATTGTATATGTCTATGGTCTCAGCTAGTGGTTAGCCGAATTAGCTGTTAGCTAAACTAACGTTAGCTTTCCGGTGGAGGCGAAAAGACTTTCTTTAACTGTCTATGTGAACAGATCGTGCAGTGTCGTAAATACGCGTTCATCATGATATCATATACGCATGCGCGAACATCTTGCACATGCGCAGAACGGATTGTGCTGGCAGGACGGATTGTGTACCGACACACCTCCAACGAGCCTAATGTCATCTGAGCTCTTCTTCAGTGGTGTGTGGAGGACTAGTGGAAGAGGACAGTTTGAAGGTGCAGATGACATTAGAGATGGATCATGCTGATTGGTTGTTCCGATGCCAATCAGTGGAAACCTTCCTGTTGATATTAACATTTATATCCTTCCTTCACATAATCCCACTAAAAAAACGGTAGCTTCTCTCTCACACTGTTTACAGTCTGTGATGATCTGATATATAGTATTATTTTCATTATAATATTTATTCCCAGCATTGAGAACACAACATTCAGTCCTCTGAGGTTACAGTGTACAGTACAGAAATGTAATGTGACTCTACTTTTGGGTAGAATGCTGCTTCTCATGACACACTGGTGGAGTTGGAGTAGAAGAACATTAAAAGTGTTGTCTGGATGCCCTGTATGGTCGCCCAGTGGAGACACTGCTGTAACGGCTTCCCTACCTGTTAGAGAACTTCCTGTGCACCCCCACGTGCAGCTGGAGCCCCGGCCCTCAGACATCTAAGTCTGCCTCAGTCACTGTTGCTACACGTACACTCATTAATAGGTCCAGATGAATGGGGTGACCACTTCCTGTGTATGCTCATTGGCTGATCAGCTGTTTAAATGGGAGTAGTGATAAGAGAAAGGAACTGGAGGTTGTTGGTTAATCCCCTCACCGGCAGGTTAAATCTGGGTGGGGAAAGTGAAAGAGCATAACTTGTCCTTCAGTACCACCACTGTGGTGCTTTTTTTTATTTTCTCTGATTAAGTTCATTGTTATCCACAAAAACACCAAATTCCTTTCCTGTGGAAACCTACTGGCAATGAATGTAATTCTGTAATATTCATATTTACACACATATGTATTGCAAACAGACCTATGTACTACACAGATAAGAACGTCTGCCTCTGCACCACCAAAGTGAACATAAAATAACTATAAAATATATAAATATATAAATGCATATGACGCTGTTGTCCAAACCCACACAATCAACAGAGACGGCATGTCGGAAGTTTGTGATCAATACGGTATGGTGATGTAACCAAGTGGTGTCCCATTTCGGTATGTTTTCACCCCTACCCTTTACCCCTTGGTTTCAAGGGCCAAGGGGTAGGGGGAAGGGGTAGAGGTAAGATGGAGAAATGGGATTCAGCCTTAGTGTCTCGTCTCATCAACGGGCGGTGATTGCCGGTGATTGATTGTGCTCAGACCTGGCTCATCTCCAACGAGCCTAACATGAGTAGAAGATAAAGGAACTGTCCAATCACATACAGTACACCAGGTGTTATTTACTTTGTGCACACTGAGAAAAGTGGAAAGCTAAATCTTTGAAAAGACTTACTTTCCCAGAAAGCCTGTCTGCTCACACGCTGGCCTTCTATATTGTTCCAGTGGGTTACACAATGCTGAGATGTGTGTGCAGGGAACGTGTGTGTGTAAACCAGAAGGCTACTGTATTCTGTGTGGGTGAATCAGATTATAGTGTCCTGAGAAAGCTGATCACATGTTGGATGATCACATGTTGGATCATTGAATACCACAACAGCACCAGGCCAGATGGTCCGGGATGTCCCACAGCACAGAGGACAGATAAGCTCATCGTGTTGTCTCTGACGTGCAAAACAGAAGCTGCGCAAACAACATGAAACGCATGTGACCACTCCCAGTTTGGCCAGCACAACTTCACCAATGGAAAGCAACACATGGAAAACACAAACACTAGCTATTCTTCTTCCTTATCCCATTTTATACAGCAAGTCCTGTAATAAACCAAAATGTTTCCCTAAAACAAAAAAGAAAGCACTATTGTGAACTTAAATAACTGAATATCCAAAATGATAAGAGGCTGCTTTTAAAGAACTTGACGTTTCACTGTTGTGTGTTTTATTTGATTGCATTTGGGGTATTTCATTCAATTTATTTTTTAACTGTGAACCACTTTGTAACATTGTTTTAATGTGCTATACAGTTTCATATATTAAATGTTCCAATAGACAGAATAACATGTAAAACTGTGTGTGTGTGTGTGTGTGTGTGCGCCTTTTGAAATAGAATACAATGTATAGCACAGCCTAATCTTTCAGTAACCTTTGTGTTCCACATTCCTTGAATGTTGTAATAAAACAAATGTGCGCTCACCTGTATAGTGTAGTGTAGTGTTGTTGCTGCCGTCAGAGCGGTGGTTTCCTCTCAGCGGTGTGTGGAGCCTAATCTGACTA
This sequence comes from Etheostoma perlongum, assembly GCA_026937815.1. Lineage (NCBI taxonomy): Eukaryota > Metazoa > Chordata > Actinopteri > Perciformes > Percidae > Etheostoma > Etheostoma perlongum. The sequence continues at coordinate 26,538,230 of CM049371.1, read as the reverse complement.
GACTAGATTAGAGAGCCAGTAATCTACTGACTCCCAGTACCCTGCATCAGCTGCTCGTCACAGGGCGTCAACAAAGAGAGCAGAAGGTCCCATGGCTGAATACAGGAAGTGGCTGGGGTGAAAACTGTGAACATTCTTTAATTACTTATTAGCGTTCAATCCCTGAAGGGGTAGAACCCTACTGAGTTTGTGCCATGTGTTATTCCAGTTTTTTAGAATCGCTATGACAGATTTTTCAATACATTTAACAAGTTTCCTAAACTCTTAATGCACCAACACACCTAAAACACACAATTGGCAAAACGGTTAATTTCATGTGCAAAATCACACATTGTAAACTAAATTCCAAAACTAATTTTCAAAATACAATAATACACTAACACAACACACTATGTCTAACAAAACACTGCAAACATGTTTCAAAATCAAATAACGATTCACAACACTAACACATGTTCTCTTCCAACAGGAACATCATATCATCTTAGTCAATCATAACACAATGACAAAAAAAACATTATCATAAGCTGAAATTACAGAAACTGCATTATTTTAGATGTGTCAGGTATGCCATTATACAATAGACAGTATATTGTATTGATCATAGATTGTGTTTTGCACATGCATTTTGTTTCTTTTGCTGCAGAAATTCAATACAAAAAATGAATGACCATCTCAGAGTTGCTTTATAGAATGTACAGTTTATGAAAAAAAAGACAGACAGAATTGCTGCAGTAAAGACTTTATTTGCAAAAGGACATTACTGCAAGATATACAAACAGAAAGAACACCGTAATAATAATAATAAAAAAGCAATCTTCTAATCTGCTTGGTCTTCTGAATTTGTCCACATGTTCTCATCCACATCAGACCTGATATCTTCTCTGGCAAGGCATCGTGGAAAGAATCTTTTTGCATGCCTTATCCACCCTTGGCAGTGTTCAGCTGTGATGTGATTTGTCATGTGGACGATGGTCAAAAACCTTTCATCTCCAGGCTGAGAATAACTCCTCAATTGGGTTGAAGAAAGGAAAGTAAGGGGCAAGGAAATGGGACATCATCCTTGGATGGGCGTCAAACCAGGCTGTGAGTGTACGGGAATGGTGGAATGCCACATTGTCCCATGTGATCACATATATTGGCAAGTGGTCTCCCACCTGCCCCCTTTCTACCTCTGGCACCAGTCTTTCGTGCAGGTATCATCACATCTCGTGCAGGTCTTCTAAAAAAGAAGAAGGCGGTCGGTGTTGTAGGGGCCAATCTCACATTTATGCAGGAGTGCACCATTGTTGGAGATTTTGGCGCACATGGTGATGTTGGCTCCTCTCTGGCCTGGCACGGAAACTGTGGCCCTTTTGCCAATTATGTTTCTCCCACGGCGACGCCTTTTCACCAAGTTGAAGCCAGCCTCGTAAACATAGATAATTTCATGTGGGACTTGATTGGCCTCCAACTCCATGACTCTCTGAAAGTAATTAGACAGTGTATGTAACTGCTGTGCTGTACTGTATATCTACTGTATGTCCTAATGTACTCCAGGTTTATAAAGTAATTTACTGCAAAATGCACTGTGAATAGTACAGTAACGACTGTACTGCATAACCTTACCTGGACGTATTGGTGACAGAGCTTTACCAGTGGCTTACTAATTTACATTATGATCAGCTAATTAACAAGTGTACAAAAGCATTGTATTTTTTGATATGGGGACACTTTTTCAAAATAAGTCATTATGTTTTAAGGTATTTTTGTGGCTTGATTGTAAACTTAGAAAAATAGATGAATGGTTTTAAAGAAGAATATTTTGGTCAGTTTAGTCAGATCTTTCATTGAATAAAGAGAAACACTGAAAAGAAGGATAATGGTACCGTATCCATGCTACACTAATGATAGTATTAAGGCTTTCCTCTGTGTACACATATCCTCTTCTAGTATAATTGTGGCTGTATTATTTGGAAGCGTGAAATGCACTCTTAGCTCTTTATGTCAGATGTCTTCCAAATGGGGCTATGATTGGACCAACTGTTCATGGACTTATGGATGACTTGTATTAGCAAAGATCCATCATGGTAGATAATTCTGTTTTTTAGAGCACATGCCTCCAATTACTTGTGAAGCCTTTGCACACAATTTCTGGTAATTTGGCTTTAGACAACAGATAATACTACTAATAATAATAATACAGTTTTTTTACAATTTTCAATACTTTTAACAATTTTCCAAAACTCTTAACACAGTTAGCACTACATGCACATGTGAAAGCTATACTATTAACACATTTCTTGTTGCTTTAACACATAATGCATGCAATTAACACAAATTTAAAATGATTAAACTCCTTTTACACACAAGCTCAAAGAATACCAAAACAATAGATTTTTACTGCCAAATTTACCAATGCTTTAACACTGTATGTCAGAACAGATAACACCATGTTCTAAACCTAACCTTACAGGCTAAAGCGAAAGTGAACAACTATTCATATTGTGAATTGAAAAACAAATGTATTCCCTGTATTTTATTCCATTGCTAATAAGAAATAACTTATTGAAGTTATGCAATTGTTGAAATCAGAGCTGACAGTGACACACCTCCAAAAATATGAACTAAGCTCAACCCACTTACCTGAGACTCACCTGACTGCGCCTGGTCTCCCTGGTCCTTGCCTGTGACATAGTGATATATGAGGACTTATTGTACTTACTTGGCATTTTGGTGTACTGAAAAAGGATCTTATGTCAAATTTGTTTTTTTCATTCTATCTGGGCAACAACACAAATCTTTAACGTCAGATGTCTAAATCATAGACCGTGGTGTAAATATGAGAACGTAGGTTCACCATGCAGTCATGTTAGAATTATAAAATTATCTTTTGTCTTTAACATAAATATTAGGTTTGGTCTAGGACAGATGACGTATATTTAACTGCAGCAAACCCACTGATCAGCCACTTAACATCATATTGAGCAAAACACAACCTGTAGATCTTCAATATTAACCCTAATATCAGTTCACACACACGTTAGGCTTATCGCCGTGTTAACATTAGTTGCAGTGGGTGCATTTCTATCCAACAAGCTACTAAACTTAAACAAGCTAGGTAACGTTACATTATATTAGCCTACACTATATTAGCCTAGGCAAGGGACATGGGACTAAAAATGTTTCTAAACTTAAAAAGCAATTTTTTGGGAGTTTGTTTGTTTTACTATTAACACAGATATTTTGAGTAGAAATCATTATGTTATTTACAATGCACAGCATGTTTTTTATTATTTCTGGGGAGAAGGGGGGGTTGCCGGGTTATATATAAAAAATTATATACAACCCCGGCAAATCCCAGACATGTTGTTTCGTGTGGGACCAATATTATAAGACCTCGGTGTTTGCTGAAATATGGGAGGTCATTTGCGGGGGAATTTTTACTTTACAAATTACAGACATGGGCGATTCACGCAGGATTAAGTTCACAGACAACCTCCGTGTTCATCTAGAGCTCACCAGGTAATACTAGTCCTGTGTAAATATGGCTTTGAATAAAGTTGAATACGTATGTTAAAGAAAACTCCATAAACAGCAACAATTGGTGGATTTTAAATGTATCATTGCTACTTACAAAATACTTTCTAAAAGGAAATGAAGCCAACTTGAAGCTACAGTGGGGCTTGAATGTTTCACCTGGCACCCCAGATAAAAATTTGTATTAATGTGCATAAAGAAGCCAAGAAAAGATGGAAAAATCTCCAAAAGGCATCAAATTACAGATTAGCCATTCGTATAATATGTCACAAAAAGTTAGATTTTATTTTCATCATTTACACTTTCAAAATAAAAGAAAACAAAAAAATGGCGTCTGCAAAAGTTTGGGCACCCTGCAGAGTTTCTAGCATGCACCTCCCATTTGGAAAGCTGAGAATTGACAGTGTCATGCATTGTTCTCAATCATCGTCTGGAAAGACCTGGCAGACACTGGAGTTGTGGTACACCATTCCACTATAAAGAGATACTTGTACAGATATGGTTTTAATGAAAGTGTCATCAGAAGAAAACCTCTCCTACGTCTTCACCACAAAAATCAGCATTTGAAGTTTACAAATGAACATATAGACAAGCCTGATGCATTGTGGAAACAAGTTCTGTGGACCGATAAGGTTAAAAGAGAACTTTTTTGGCCGGAATGAGCAAAGGTACGGTAAGGTTTGGAGAAGAAAGGGCACAGAATTTAATGAAAAGAACCTCTGTCCAACTGTTAAGCATGGGGGGGGATTGACCTTAAAAGACAGCCCAGAAATCTCAAAGAACGTGAAGACTTTTGGAAGGAAGAATGGGCGAAGATACCTCAAACAAGAATTGAAAGACTCTTGGCTGGCTACAAGAAGCGTTTCCAAGCTGTGATACTTGCCAAAGGGGGGGGCAGTACAAGATATTAACTCTGCAGGGTGCCCAAACTTAAGAAAAACACATTTTTTTTGTTTTCTGTTATTTGGAATGTGTAAATGATGGAAATAAAATCTAAATTTTTGTGACATATTATATGAATGTCCAATCTGTTATTTGATGCCTTTTGGAGATTTTTTCCATCTTTTCTTTGCTTCTTTATGCACATTAATACAGATTTGTACCTGGGGTGCCCAAACCTTTGAGCCCCACTGTATGCTGTTTATGTGAGATTCAATAAAAGCATATGAACCACAACAGAAAGATCCGGCAGTTCTGACCTGTCTCCATTTATTAGATCTGACATTAAGAGTCTAAAAGTTCCAAGACAATAACACATCACAGGTTGCATTATCTCATGTTCTTATTCAAGTTCTCAGAGGGTTTGGAACAAACAAACCTCTATCAACTACTCTACTCATTAAAGTCTTATTTCCATTTCTTCTTTGGCTGGCTTTCTCCTCCCAGCAGCTGGTTGTTGTCACAGTCACTTGGAGTGGGCCGTGTGCAGAGCAGAGGCCCAGGCCTGGTCTGATGGGCCCTCGGGCAGGACCCAACCCTGAGGAACCGGAGAACCGTCTGGATGTTCCGCCGGAACCACAAAAGCATCCCACTGTTTCCTGAAAGTAGAACACACTACCAGTTATTATGTCCTCCTCAAGGTCATGTGATTAGCAGCATGGTAGCAGGAGCGTTGCCTAAATGATTAGTTTCTGGCTCCTGGTGTTGATCATGCTGCTCAGTCACCTCTCCATCTAAAAGAGACCCAGGATACTCACTGGTATCTATCTATAAAACTACCACACTACATAACAGAACTTCTGTTACTAGAGCCCAACCTATATATCGGCGGGCCGATATTAGGCATTTCCCAATCTGTTGATATCGGCATTTATAGTGAGTATTTAAAAAATAAAAACAGAATGTCAACCATGTAAGGAGCGTTGTACACCAGAGGGCGCTCTACAGCGTCCTTGTTGGCAACATTGACTCTTTGATGTGTTTTTGTTCAAAGGACTTTAGGTTTCATATCTTAAGTTTGTACTTTTATACATTTTATTTATCAGAACTTTAATATATTTTGATGTTCCTCTGTTCTGTTGTGGCTAATGTTAGGGAAATCTGTTTATGTTTTGTAACGTGTTTCTGGATTTTTATATTTAAATATATATCGGCCGATATATCGACATATCAGATTTTTAAATAACCAAATATTTGTATCCGTATTGGCCTTCAGAATCCTTTATTGGCTGGGCTCTGTTACTCAGAGTATCAGACTCGCTCTGCTGACTGGTCTTTTAATTTTAGTGACTCCTGGAACGAATTACTGCACTTCCTTAAAATCAGCTGACTTGTGCTTCTGATTTTGGACTGACCTTCTACCTGTAATTGCTTTACATCATCGTATTTCTTTTGCATCCTAAATATCCTAATTTATTTATCAAAAAATGTTTCTAATTCAAAAAGTTTTAGTGTCTTTCTATGTTCTTATGATGGTGTTGCTTCCTTTTCTGTGTTGTTTTTGTTTGTCTTTGTAACTCGATGTTGTTGTAAATGAGGGCCACCCCTTGATGATCTGTTGAGTATGACTAAAGGTTGAATGAATGAATTTTTTTAGTGTGGTCAAAGCCCCGTCTGCCAACATGGAGGGGGCATGTCTTATAACCTAGACTGCAGTTAGCCTAAGGCTTTCACTTCTTTTGCTATTCCCTTCACAATAAAAGCCAGACTTAAAGTCTATGGAAGGTGTCTAACTGGAAACTAAAACCTCGCCTGCTGGATACTAACGTTACAACCAAAGTCATTTCCCTGGAGTCAACTAGCATGAGCCCATATTCTTATGTACGTTTGTTACACTCACTTATATGATCAATAACGTTACCAAAAGTAAAATGGCTTCATAACCCGCAGTGGTCTAAGCAAGCAACTATTAGGAATGCCTGTTTAAATAACTATTGTAGCAGGACTCGGTGAGTTCTCTGAGTTGTCATGTCTGCAATCATACATCAATGTTTTATTCCTTTGCCTCACTCATCTCTCAATATTTCCCTAAATAAATAAATAAATAAATAAATAAAGTACTAAGTAAATAATCTACTTTGGCCACCAGATTGAGGGGCTTGGGGCCAGTGGTTAAACTAATTAGCATCTATCCCTGCATTGTCATTAAAAGGCAAGTCATGCCTACATGCTTTCCCACATATTTTATTTAGTTACAGAAGGAAAGCAGGAGCACTTTAACATGATGAATGCTCTATTCTGTTTGGGCAACATAACTCTGACGTATGATTGTTATTATGCCAAAGTGAAGTGAAGATGAAAACCAACCTGATATGTAGTAGAGCGTGCAGAGAGTGCTCTGCCTCGGTGTAATACTGTCTGAAGGGCTGCAGCACCGAGTCGGCAGGAAGCTCATCTGAGAAACAAACAAACAATATAAAACACACACGTCATAATACGCACGCACACGCAACACACACAGGATTGAATTATACTGGTGTTAAACCATGGATTTACAGTACCTCCAAACAACATAGCATCCACTCTGCGTTTCCTCTGCAGCTGTCTTTCCCGCTCCTTCTTCCCTCGTTTCTCCTGCTCTCTCCTCCTTTCCTCCTCCTGCTCTCCCTCCAGCATCACCATCAGAGCCTTTTCCTCGGCTGAGTACACCGCCGTCCTCCTCTTCATCACACCGCTCAACTGCTGCAGGCGGCTGCTGAATGCCTCGTCACAGGAACGCTCCGTCACAATACCTGCAGCACACACACAATTATGAATTGACAGAGAGAGGTGTTCTGTAGCGAGAGGAGAAGGATATTTGTGACCGCCTGGAGAAATCCACAACAGGTGTGAATCTACACTTGTGCTGGTGTGTTTTTCACTGTCACTCTCACCTTTTCTTGACGCTGCCTCTTTCCTCAGTCTGCGCAGTTTCTCCAGAGACCTCAAGATTTCCTGCATTCTCTTCACGTCTGCCTGCTTTTTCCTCACCTCGCAGAGAACCGAGTCTGCAGCCAGTTTCAGCTCCAGCTCCTGACACACACACACAAAGATTATTGATAAATAATCATCAGTAATGCAGATATAATGACTGTGGGTAAAGGCAAATAATAGAACAGTTACAACAGTCTGGTAAGTTCAGAAAAGGACAACTTTACTGTAATGCAGCCTTTAAAACCAGGACTATGACTTATGTCATATTGCGATATCCAAAATGTAAAACAATATCTAGTTTCATATCACAATATCGATATAAGATTGATTTATTGCCCAGCTCTAGTTTTAATTACAGGACTTGGATTAAGTAAAACTATAGACATTTCAATAAAATGTTTAATGCTTTTACCATATTTGAATAAATATCCCCAGACATCAAATGTCAACAGTTACAGTAATATGAACAAATGATGCTTTGCATGCCACAAACTAACTTCTAGAACAGAAGTACAAACCTAATTTCTTAAAACCAGGGCAAAATCAAATCAAAACTATCTGCATGGCCAGATACAATTGCATGGGGTTCTCTCAGTTTCCGTTGAATCACAAAAGGTACAAAATGTAAAATGTTAATCTCAATATGTCCGGAAGGAAGGTAGATGTAAGTGAGCAGACAGTGATACTAATGTTGCTCTGTGTCTGCAGGCTGTGGCAACACTATGCTAACACATTCAACACGATAATTTGTTTTTTAAAATACATGTTATAAATACATCCGTACTAACCTTCTTCCTTTCCTCCACTAGGCGGATCTGATGCATCCTCCATGTGTTTATGGCAGCCTCTTTGTCCGCGATGCGCTCCTCTCTCTGGGTCTGCTCCATCTGAAGCTCCCTCCTGGCTCTCCGGCGCCGGGCCCTCCTCTTAGCAACACGGGATACTTTCATTTTCCAACGCTCTAAGCACTCACTGGCACCAAGGACTGCCAGTCTGTCCTGTAGCTCTCTCTTCACCTGTAAAGCCTTTAAATAAGAGTTGGCCCAAACAGACTCATTCTCCACGTTGTTCCTCAGAGTTTCACAGGACTCTGCCAGCTGGGAGACAATGTGAGCTGCCCCGTACAGAGCCGCTCTCAGCTCCGGGACAGAACTGCACGGAGCGGCCCTCAGGTCCTGGACAGAGCAGCACGGAGCTGCTCTCTGTTTCGGGACAGAGCTGCACGAAGCCGCTCTCAGCTCCGGGGCAGAGCTGTGGGGCGTCTTGTGCCGGGCCTGTAGACTCTTAAAGTTTTTTTCTCTGTCTTGTAGGAAGCGTCCGAGCCACTGTTGATCCTGCCACCTCTGAAGGACTGTTTCATCCTCAGGAATCCTGTCATCTTTACCCTGCGGAGGAAACCAAGCTCCACTCGCAGAGAAGTTCTCATACTGATGCGGTTGTTTCTGACTACAGTCCGGGCCATAGCCCGTAGCCTGAGGACAAGGTCTATGCTGCTGAGGAAACGCTCCCCTATTGCTGTATATGTTTACCGGAGCGCTGGGCACCATGTTAGGGAAGTGTCCGGGCGGCGGACACCCAAAAGGAGGCGGGGGGACGGAGGGGTCGAATCCATACGGAAGGGCCAAGCCCGGCTCTCCGAAACTTCCTCCTCCGGGAGACGGTGCTGGAAAATCGCACCTAAACCCGTATGGGTGAGCGTCATACCCCTGGGAAGGAGTCCACGGTGGAGCAGTGTGGCCCGGCTGAGTGCTGCTCGGCGGGACTCTGTTCGCGCTGTAGCCGCCACTGTAGACAGAAGGCGGCTGGGTGTCTGACGAGTCGGGCTGATACATATTGTCCATGGCGCGAGACTCCAAGAGTCCAATACTACACCGATTCTACGTTACGTACAATACCGAACAGTTACCTTAATCTTTCTCTCTTCACAGGAGCAAGCTGCCGTCATCTCTGCTGTTTCTTCTTCTTCATGGTTTATTGGCGGTTGGCAAACCAATGAATTATGGTGCATTACCGCCACCAACTGGACTGTCAACGAGAGATAAATGCAGAAAAAAATAGAAAACAAATGTTCAATTTCTCTTAAGAATTTAACAATGTGACATACCTTGGCTGCTATTGGGGAGGCTTTCCCTCTGAAGTGTCTGTGGGTTAGTTCAACTGTTTCTGTCTGGTTACAGTGTGTGCATTTTCCAGTTGGGTGTTTGCCTCTTTTATATCATGAATAGATGTGAATATGACTGATTATGAGACAAGTGATGATATTTTCTTCCCTACGTTTAAAAACCTACCTTCCTCCCATCACGGTTGTCACTGTCCGATGTGAGTCGAGTGCAGATGTGAGTTGCATGCTCAGATTTAAACGGTTTACGGCATGACGTGTCACACCCGATGAAAGTTGATTTGCGCATGCTCAAATTGAAACAGTTTACTGTAATGTAGGGATTGACCAATATGGATTTTTTTATGCCAATGCCAATACCGATTTTCTTTTGCTCCCTCAATTTACATCATAAAAATGTAAACCCTGCCACACTGGATTTGTTTTGATTTGCCATTTCTTTAAACATATTAAACAAAAACACAGATGAGTATCACTTCTGCAATCATCATTAAATTCATACCACCCAAATTATGTGTGCAATGTGCATCATACGGATGGGTGCACTGCAAGGGTTAAAGGCTTTCATCAACATCTACAACACATCTTTGATGATGCGTCGTTTACAGACATATTATAAGACAGATACAATCATGTCATCACTAAATGTCCTTTGTCAACACATAAAATAATTTAAGAAAACAATAATCTTGAAAAGAATGCATTGAAATAAAGTGCTTGATTTGTAATTTAGGACTGACATGGTGCTAGTGGTGGAGGGGCAGTGCATGGTCTGCACGTGAGCTGCCTCTCTGTAAATAGGCTTAATGCCGGGAAAATACTATTGGCGAACGCAGCAGCAAATATCGGCCCGATAAATCGGTCTATCACTAGTTTAAGGCATTACGTGTCATACCCGATGAGAGTCGAGTCAGACCGGCTCCGGTCGAGTGCACATGTGAGTTGCGCATGCTCAGATTTAAATGGTTTACGGCATAACATGTCAGAGGGATGGATCTCTTTCTCTATCTCATCCACCTCCTCCAGACAGAGGGATGGATCTCTCTCTCTCTCTCTCCCTTCCCATCTCCTCTAGACAGAGGGATGGGATCTGGTTGGGGAGAGTTTTGGCCTGGCCAGGCTCCTCTCTTTAACCTGTCTCTCTTAGTTATGCTGCTATAGTTTTAGACTGCTGGGGGACTTCCTTTGACACACCGAGTTCTTCTCTCCTCTATCTTTCTATCTTTCCATTTATGTGCATCCATGTCCCAGAAATGCTTGTTACTAACCTAGCCCGGAGTCCTTATGTTCTTTTTCCCCCAGCGTGTTTCCTTGGATCAGGGAGGCCCCAAAATCATGGTTGCAGCTGTCGCCATGGTCCCGCTACACATCCTGCAAAGCCCTGCTACATCCTGCTATGCCCTGCTGTGCCCTGCTACGTCCTGCTGTGCCTTGTAACGCCGCACAGTGCCCTGCTATGCCATGAACTACTACAAACTACTATTTGTTGTGACTGTTATTGCCACTCTTCATTGTAACCCCAACCGGTCGTCAGACACTGCCTACCAAGAGCCTGGGTCTGACCGAGGTTTCTGCCTAAAAGGAAGTTTTTCCTCGCCACTGTCGCACTGTTGCTTGCTCTGTAGGAAACTACTAGAACTGTTGGGTCCTTGTAAATTCTGGAGTGTGGTCTAGACCTGCTCTATCTGTAAAGTGTCTCGAGATAATGCTTGTTATGAATTGATAGTCTAAATAAAATTGAATTGAAAATTGAATTATATACACACACACACACGTACATACATACATACAAAAGTTATATTAGTAGGATTGAATGAACAGGCAAACTTGATGGCATTTCAAAACTTTAATATTCAAACAACTAAAAAATACAAAAAAGATAAGGATGTAGTGCAAATATAGTGCAAGATGCATAAAGATGTGTTTGTAAAGTGTGTGCAAAATAAGTCACAACATTTTTTTTTAAAAGGGGCTCCATGGCTTTACAGCTCAGTCCTTTTTCAGCTGGCCTATAAAGAAATAAACAAAAGTTAGACATGTAATACCAAGAATGAACACATTGACAAAATAATTTTTTTATGAACTTTATTATGAACATCACGCAGAAGAACTTCAATTTACCGTCTGTGTGGGGCAAACTTCAGAATTTGCCCAATCAAATCCTCCGCTTCTGCAGCAGTCAGCGCTGGGAAGTTTTTCTGGCAGGGCGCTAAAGTAGAAGTCAAAATGAAGCAAAGTTATAAGTCAAATTAAAACCTCTTGTCAGTCAAGCTAAGCATAATACTAATGTGAACAATAAAATAACACCTGCCTGTTATAACCCTGCATACAGCCAGGTCCTGGAAGGCTTTCTTTGTTTTTCTTCCCCGCAGACTGTACTTTCTCAGCACATCATTCGTTGCAACTTGCCGCAGCATGCGGCGGATGGCATCACCTCCAGTACAACCACCAAGGGTTGACAGGAAAAGTTGCTGTAAAACATATAGTAACAAATTATACATATAGTGTAGAGCTTGTACAATCTCATTTTGTAAGAGAAGTCAGTTCAGTTAAGATATTGGATTTTATGCAATTATATAGTGTTCGTCTTAGGACAGGACTATGGCCACTTAATTACCATATTGTTCCTCCTCTCCATATATATATATATATATATATATATGGATACGGATAAAGCACTATATATATGGATACGGATAAAGCACTTTTGCCGAGTACAAGTATTATACGAGTAATACGAGTCAATATCCGTGCTCGGATTGAATACATCTCCTCAACTGGCCGCGCTGCGTTCTGTGATAGTCACAGCGCCCCCCACCCGCCTACACACACACACACACACACACACACACACACACACACACAGAACACGGAGAACTGCGCTCTCTCTCTCGCGCTCTCGCTCGCTATCTCTCTTTCTCTCCCCCCCCTCCCCAGTCAGTCAATCAGGTCCGCGGGTCTGTTCCGTTAACGTTTAGGGTTTCTTCAGCTTCAGGTTTGTTTTTAACTTCGATTTGTAGTACTTCCATAGTAACCAGTAGATTTCTGGTGAACGTGGGGTTTGTAGTACTTACATAGTAACCAGTAGATTTCTGGTGAACGTGGGTTTCAGACATGTTGCTTGGTTGCGTCTCTGCCATCGGAGATTTTTTTTTTTTAACTGTCAACTCCCCCCTCTCTCTCTGTGTCTCTCTCTTACTCACACACACACACACACACACACACACACACACACCTGGTGTGGAAATAAAAAAAATAACAAAGAACCAAAAACTAAAAAAATTTACACTGATCATAAAAAAATTTAAAGTTAAAAAAAGAAAGTTATAATGAGTATGAAAATTCTTGTTCATTACATTTTACTTCATAATTGCAACCGCATGTGTTGTATTCATTGTTGCAAAACGTTCTGTATATAGTTTGTTTGTTACCATGACAACACCATTGATCTGAAGCTCGATGCTGTCATGTAAATAGTTTTCTAATCAGCAATAAATATAACAATTTCGGATCAACCCATATCAATTGCATGCTTAAAATAACATACCGGTTAAAGCCCCGCCCATTTCAAGACAACCCGACCCACTTCCGGGTTAATCCCCGCCCAGTCCGAGTACGGATACGGATACAGATAATTCATGTGGTAAACAGATACAGATACAGATAATGCTGTACTCGCTCATCCCTAATATATATATATATATATATATATATATATATATATATATATATATATGTATATATATCTGTAATCTGTAATCAACCAAAGAAAAATCTTGGTCAACTAAAGTTGTAAAAATTTTGACTAAAAATCGACTGGGGGGGTGGAAAAAAATGCTAGATTAATTAACTGTACTGTCCTGCACTACTTGTCCTTGTAGGCTATTTGCAGTATATTAAACTGTTTTGGACCTAATTATTTTGCACTGAAATGACTCGTCTGTCGGCTCTGACAGCGCTGCATCAGCCTCATATCCTGAGACATAAAGTCGACAACTCCTTCCGTGATATTATTTTAGCGTTTGGATGATAGAGGCTTAACATCCAGCGTGGTGTGGGTGTGTCTGGGGAACGCTACCGTCTTTGCGGGTGGGTGCGCCGGAAGTTATAAAATGATTATTAGACTATGAAATATGCCAACTCTGATTTCATACAGCCTACTCCAAACAGACAGGGCAACCTAATGCAGAAAAGTTAGCTTACCGTTTTTACGTGATACGGCATGTTTGTAGTCGAGCTGCGATATGCAAACTGTTGCTTGCAAACTTTGCATTCGACTTTTTTCCGTTATCTATTTTTGTAAAATGCTGCCACACTGCCGATGTCTGACTGGAAACTAAACACTCACAATTAAATAAATATTCAGTAAACTATCAGACGAAGGCTTTCTAGTACTTTCTTCAATCTGTCGTCGGTGGGTTGGGCTAATCCAAAAAAGGTGAAAACAAGGGGTGTGTTATGAAGACAGAATGTTACCTGTGAAACAGGGGTGCTCTTTAAACACCCCCATTAGCAATTAGTGCTTTCCAACCATAGACCGTAACGGTCTATGCTTCCACCTTATGAAATAACACGGCAAAAAATCCACCAAACAGAATTTTGGTCGAGTCAGAACGTATCGACCAATAAATCGACCAGTCGACTGGGAGGTTACAGCCCTAATATAGATATACACATACACACACACGTGTGCAACTTGAGTCTTACCTCTCATTTTGATCTCCATGTCTGAGCCACCTCCCTCTGTGTAAGTTCTTATGTTTAAAACAACAAAAACGTTATGTTACTCTAGTGATCCTTGCCATTAAATTGTACTTCATAGCAAATGCAAAATTCGAAGCAAATTAACCTTCAACTGGTAGTGTACCTTCACTTCAGTGGCAATCCGTGGTAGGGTCACTAAAGACTCATCCTGCTCTGGGCAACCAGCTGGTTTCCTACATGGCGTTGATACACATAAAAATAAATTATATATGATTATTATGTAAGATGATTAAGTTGATAGGTTGCCTGCACATGCACTTACAAAATATGAACCTATTCTGTTACATTAGAAAAAAATATATAAAAAACTTACATGCAGGTGGTGGAGGAAGTGTTATCTGCTGAGCTGAAAAAAGACAGGAAGAGACAAACATCAGAACAATCACATGATATGCACCATGTTGACTGTTAGTGATTCCATGTTAAGAACTATGAGTGGTTTCTTATATTTATGCATACATTTTAACTTACAGACAGGGCTTCCAGACACACGCTCCGTCCTGGACAGTTTGTCTGGTCGTGCAACAGATTCATCTGTAATACAGAGACCATATAATTTGTACTAGTCTATAATTAAGGTCTTACCATCGCTTGAAGAATCTGTCATAAACCTCCTTGGGCGTCGGCGCTGCCTTTTTTTGGACACTTGTGTCCCTCAGCCGCCGACACTGGTCCACAGCTTTGGCGTAGGAATCTATGTTAAGGGAACATTTGTGATCCAGTAGCGCAAAAAAAAGAAAAAAGAAAAGCATTTCCATACAGAGAAAATTATTTATTTACATATAGTATAGCAGCAGTAGGTTACCTGTCCACAGCCATATTTGTTTAACTGGATATTTGGCCCAGCTGCTGTTGGGCAAATGGCACGCTTTGACTTGGAGCGGGGGGAGGTGACAGGGAGCTCCTGAAGAGCATGAGCAGCTCATCCATCTTCTCCTCAAATGTATCCATCTGCTGTGCAATGCGCGTAACAGGTGTCCTCATGGCTATGAAAAAACGAATGCTGTTAGTTTTGTTGTTATACATTATCTACTTATATGTGAACAACTTCTCCTCTCCGGGAACCATCACCTTATCGTGGTGGAGAGGTTTGTGTGTCCCTATGAACCTGAGGGATGTGTTGTCTGGAGCTTTGTGCTCCTGGTAGGGTCTCCCATGGCAAAGTGGTCTCATAAAACGAGGGAGAGATCGAGGGACCCTGACCGGAGGAAGCCCGGGGCCCCCGTCTGAAGCCAGGCCCAGACAGCGGGCTCGTCAGCGAGCGCCTGGTGGCCGGGTTTGCCACGGAGCCCGGTCGGGCAAAGCCCGAAAAAGCTACGTGGCACCTCTCTCTCCATCTCATGGAGAACCTTAGGCCAAAGGTCAATGATCGATTTTATAATCGTTTCATCTGATCTGAGGCCGAATGTTTTGGCCACTCGGGTGAAGAGAGGGGCAGAGCTGTCAACTGATCACCATCTGGTGGTGAGTTGGGTCAGGGGATGGGGGAGGACTCTGGACAGACCTGGTAAGCCCAAACGCGTAGTGTGGGTAAATTGGGAACGTCTGGAGGAGGCCCCTGTCCGACGGACTTTCAATTCACACCTCCGGCGGAGCTTTTCGGGCATCCCTGTGGAGGCTGGGGGCATTGAACCTGAGTGGACAATGTTCAAAGTTTCCATTGCTGAAGCTGTGGTCTTAGGTGCCTCAAGGGGCGGTAACCCACGAACACCCTGGTGGACACCGGTGGTCAGGGAAGCCGTCCGACTCAAGAAGGAGTCTTTCCGGGATATGTTATCCCGGAGGACTCCGGAGGCAGTTCCAAGGTACCGACGGGCGGCAGCCTCTGCCGTGACAGAGGCAAAGCAGCGGGTGTGGGAGAAGTTCGGAGAAGACATGGAGAACGACTTTCGGTCGGCACCAAGGTGCTTCTGGAAAACCGTTCGCCACCTCAGGAGGGGGAAACGAGGAATCATCCAAGCTGTTTACAGTAAGGATGGGACGTTGTTGACCTCAACTGGGGAGGTAATAGAGCGGTGGAAGGAACACTTTGAGGAACTCCTAAATCCAGCTCACGCCCTCTGTGGTAGAGGCAGAGCTGGAGGATGATGGGGGATTGTCATCAATTTCCCTGGTGGTAGTCAAACAACTCCACAGCGGCAAAGCCCCAGGGATTGATGAGATCCGTCCAGAAATGCTGAAAGCTCTGGGTGTGGAGGGGCTGTCTTGGTTGACACGCCTCTTCAACATTGCGTGGAAGTCTGGGACGGTGCCTAAGGAGTGGCAGACCGGGGTGGTGGTTCCCCTCTTCAAAAAGGGGGACCAGAGGGTGTGTGCCAATTACAGGGGTATAACACTTCTCAGCCTCCCTGGTAAAGTCTACTCCAAGGTGCTGGAGAGGAGGGTTTGGCCAATAGTCGAACCTCGGATTGAAGAGGAACAATCCGGATTCCGTCCCGGCCGTGGAACAACGGACCAGATCTTCACTCTCTCAAGGATCTTGGAGGGGGCCTGGGAGCATGCCCAACCAGTCTACATGTGTTTTGTGGATCTGGAGAAGGCATATGACCGGGTCCCCCGGGAGAAATTGTGGGAGGTGCTGCGGGAGTATGGGGTGAGGGGATCCCTTTTCAGGGCCATCCAATCTCTGTATGACCAAAGCGAGAGCTGCGTCCGGGTTCTCGGCAGTAAGTCGGACTCGTTCCAGGTGAGGGTTGGCCTCCGCCAGGGCTGCGCGTTGTCACCAATCATGTTTGTAGGATATTGAGGCGTAGTTGGGGCGGGGAGGGCTTGTGGTTCGGTGGGCTCGGGATCTCATCGCTGCTTTTTGCAGATGATGTGGTCCTGATGGCGTCATCGGTCTGTGACCTTCACCACTCACTGGATCGGTTCGCAGCCGAGGGTGAAGCGGCTGGGATGAGGATCAGCACCTCTAAATCTGAGGCCATGGATCTCAGCAGGAAACCGATGGAGTGCTTTCTTCGGGTAGGGAACGAGTCCTTACCCCAAGTGAATGAGTTTAAGTACCTTGGGGTCTTGTTCGCGAGTGAGGGGACAATGGAGCGTGAGATTGGTCGGAGAATCGGAGCAGCTGGTGCGGTATTACATTCCGTTTATCGCACCATTGTGACGAAAAGGGAGCTGAGCCAGAAGGCAAAGCTCTCGATCTACCGGGCAATTTTCGTTCCTACCCTCACCTATGGTCATGAAGGCTGGGTCATGACCGAAAGAACGAGATCAAGGGTACAAGCGGCCGGAATGGGTTTCCTTAGGAGGGTGGCTGGCGTCTCCCTTAGAGATAGGGTGAGAAGCTCAGTCATCCGAGAGGAGCTCGGAGTAGAGCCGCTGCTCCTTCGCGTCGAAAGGAGCCAATTGAGGTGGTTCGGGCATCTGGTAAGGATGCCTTCTGGGCGCCTCCCTAGGGAGGTGTTCCAGGCACGTCCAGCTGGGAGGAGGCCTCGGGGAAGACCCAGGACTAGGTGGAGAGATTATATCTCCAACCTGGCCTGGGAATGCCTCGGGGGATCCCCCAGTCGGAGCTGGTTGATGTGGCTCGGGAAAGGGAAGTTTGGGGTCCCCTACTGGAGCTGCTGCCCCCGCGACCCGATACCGGATAAGCGGATGAAGATGGATGGATGGATGGATGGATGTGAACAACTTAAGTGAGTCTTCTTACCTCTCATTTCCATCTCCATGGCTGAGCCACTGCCCTATTTTTGTGATGATGTTCTGTTGTTAAGAACAACAAAAAAGTTAAAGTTTCTCTCAAGTTCCTTGTCATGCAATTGTATTTAATTGGAAAAATTCAAAGCCAATGTACCGTCAACCGGGTCCCAAGCTGAAGTGACAGGCTGAACTTGCGACTGGCTGGTTTCATGTGTGGTGTTGACTCATCTAAAAAAAGTAGATATGAATATTGGTCAGTTAATTTATGGTAGGTTTCTTGCACATGCCATTGCAAAAGATGAACCTATGCTGTTACATTTAGATAATCACTTGTCTTGCAACTTACATGCAGGTGGTGGAGGCAATGACATGTGCTGACCTGAAAGTAAGACACACACATCAGCATAGTCACATGATATGCACCAGGTTGAATGTAGTTCCATGGCAGGAAATGTGTTTCCTAAATACATGCATAATGATTCCAGACACACGCCCTGTAGTGGAATGCTTTCTTGTTTGTGGAACAGATTCATCTGAAATAACAGATCATACAATTTGTACTCATTGCAAAAAGAATATTTAAATGTATATGTAACCGATTGGTTAAAGTTTGGTCACATGAGATGTCATGTGACCGAGGCGGAAATAAAGGCTCGGCCAGTAGTAGCGTATGGTCTTTTCCTGCTGCTGCTGCCTCGCATTCTGGGCCAAGCGTTCGGTGTGTCGTGTGCGGGTCTCTGGATGATACAGCCAAGGTGAGTTGTGACATGTACTGTACAGTTCGCCGGATAGCAATGACAAGTATTAATTTCTGTCTGTTTTTGTTCACGCAGCCAAGCCGAGTCTTAGGGTCACTGCTGTTTTGCCTTACTCTGTTTTGCCATACTCTGACTGTTTTGCCTTACCTTGGACTATTTTACTCTCCGGTTCTAATGTATAAGTGCCCGTGTTTTAGTTTGTTTTATGAGTTTTACTGTGGGTTTGGGAGAAAGTTTGTCCGGGTCTGGGTGTGTTCGTCCCAGCGACGTTTTAATCAAACTTAATGGTTGTGTCAGCTGGTTGGCCACAGGTGGTGAAAGATAACAAACTGATCTTAAGTATATTGTATGGTTTTAGCGTTGTGATACTTGCATGTGGTGTTTTTATTGATGATGTTAATGTAGTTATACAATCCACCTGCTAACACTGTAGCAACCAGTTGTTGTTAATTAGTTCGTTTCAAATTCATTAAATACTTACCAACTTACCAACTTCATTTCTCCCGTGCCCTAAACATTTGTGTCTTTGTTTTCCTTATTGCATTAGTTGTGTTAATTATTTGTTTGTTTTATAGTTAAACTTTAAATAAATGTTGGTTTTTGTTACAATAAATTATTTGCATAGTTAAACTTAACCACGCCTCTGATTTCTTCTGTGGCCTTGCCTGCGTAGTGGGAACCCCTGGGATTGTTGGTAATCAAATTCATATGTTAAACTCTTTGGGTGAAAGTCCCAAAGTGGCGTTGTCAAAGTGTAAATTGCTAAGTTTGGCTAAGCCCTCCATTGGGCCTGGTTACAAATAGATTCTACCCCCCCCTCCTTTTTTTTCTCTCTAGAAAAAACTGATAATCACATACTACCTTAATCCCACGGTCTAAAGATTGCGTCAGTCATAACACAGGTGGAGCCCAGTACTCGAGAGAGTGTAGCCCCACCCGCCTCACCCCGCATAAGTTCTGGGAGCCGATGAGGGTTAGGGTGGTGCCCTGCGATGGTCCTTGTAGTTCTCCTGACGGTGGTAGTACTGCTTCCACAGGCCTCCTCCTGTGGGCAAAGGGAACCAGAGACTAGACTTTCCACTTGTGGATCACTTACTGGTGCCATTAGGTGCGGCCTTGGCTGAGCAATGGTAGGTTGATCCAGTACAGGTATCTCCAGGAGTACTGCCATTCTGTGGTCATCTCGATCTCCTTTTCCCTCACTTTCTGCCATGCTTACCGAAAGGGGATTCCATGGGCCCAGCTGCAGGTGTGTAGGGACGTAGATTGGTTTCAGCATGGTTCGGTGCACCTGTCTAATTTGAGTTAGATCATGCGATGGTGCAATGGAATAGACTACTCCACCAGGTTCCGGTACTCTTACCACTTTGAAGATTGTGGACCCCCAAGCATCCTGAATTTTATTCCGACCTTGTGTTGCGTAATCCCGCATATAGACCTGCTGGTCCATCTCCAATGGTTCACTCAGTGTCAATTGGTCATGTCTCTCCTTCCTCTGCCTGGCTGCAGCCTCCATCCGATCTTTAGCACAATCGAAAGCCACCTGCAGGCGCCGCCGAATGTTCCACCACCCAGTCGCACACCCGTCCTGTTTGCTGTGGTAGGTGGCCCAGAAGGAAGTCCACCGGTAAGTGGGGTTCCTGGCCAAACATGAGGAAGTGTGGGGGGACTCACCAGTCGACTGGTGAGTAGTGGTGTTATAGTTGAACACAAGCTGGGGAAGGTGCTCTGGCCAGTGAATCTTTTGAGTAGAGGGGAGTGTGCGCAGCAGGTTGTGCAATGTCCGGTTGAACCTCTCGCACTGTCCATTTCCCTGAGGATGGTAGGATCAGATCAGAGTGCAGACGGGCAGGAACTCCATAGCGACAGAACCACTCTTGCACCAACACCCGAGCCACAGCAGATGCTTTCTGGTCTCTAGTTGGCACCGCCTGGGTAAATTTGGAGAAGACATCAGTCATTACTAGCACCTGTTCCCTGCCATCTCTGGATGGTTCCAATAAGGTGAAGTCAATCGCCACAATCTGGTTCGGTCGTGCAGCGAGTAGGTGACCCATTGGCGCCCGGATCTGGGGGTGCGTCGACTTGGCAATAGTGCACCGCTCACACCG